>OY743227.1:877443-1104644 GCA_963555765.1 Orthonevra nobilis
AGACGATAATTAACAGGCTAAAATCTGGTTCGGAACCACAACAGAAAAATTAAAGAAAACAAGTCGATATTGCATTAAATCCGTCCATATCAGTAGGCGCGCAGAAAAACAAGAAAAGTAGCAACTATCCTGCCATGCTCTAATATCATACGCAGACGATAATTAACAGGCTAAAATCTGGTTCAAAACCACAACAGAAAAATTAAAGAAAACGAGTCGATATTGCTTAAAAACCGACCAAATCACCAGGCGCGCCTGTCTGCGTATGATATTAGAGCATGGCAGGATAGTTGCTACTTTTCTTGTTTTTCTGCGCGCCTGGTGATTTGGTCGGTTTTTAAGCAATATCGACTCGTTTTCTTTAATTTTTCTGTTGTGGTTTTGAACCAGATTTCAGCCTGTTATTTACCGTCTGCGCATGATGTTAGAGCATGGCAGGATAGTTGCTACTTTTCTTGTTTTCCTGCGCGCCTGGTGATTTGGTCGGTTTATAAGCAATATCGACTCGTTTTCTTTAATTTTTCTGTTGTGGTTTTGAACCAGATTTCAGCCTTTTAATTATCGTCTGCGTATGATATTAGAGCATGGCAGGATAGTTGCTACTTTTCTTGTTTTCTGCGCGCCTGGTGATTTGGTCGGTTTTTAAGCAATATCGACTCGTTTTCTTTAATTTTTCTGTTGTGGTTTTGAACCAGATTTCAGCCTGTTATTAACCGTCTGCGTATGATGTTAGAGCATGGCAGGATGGTTGCTACTTTTCTTGTTTTTCTGCGCGCCTGGTGATTTGGTCGGTTTTTTAAGCAATATCGACTCGTTTTCTTTAAATTTTCTGTTGTGGTTTTGAACCAGATTTCAGCCTGTCTGCGTATGATATAAGAGCATTGCAAGATAGTTGCTACTTTTCTTGTTTTTCTGCGCGCCTGGTGATTTGGTCGGTTTTTAAGCAATATCGACTCGTTTTCTTTAATTTTTCTGTTGTGGTTTTGAACCAGATTTCAGCCTGTTAATTATCGTCTGCGTATGATATTAGAGCATGGCAGGATAGTTGCTACTTTTCTTGTTTTTCTGCGCGCCTGGTGATTTGGTCGGTTTTTAAGCAATATCGACTCGTTTTCTTTAATTTTTCTGTTGTGGTTTTGAACCAGATTTCAGCCTGTTATTTACCGTCTGCGTATGATGTTAGAGCATGGCAGGATAGTTGCTACTTTTCTTGTTTTTCTGCGCGCCTAGCTATTTGGTCGGATTTAATGCAATATCGACTTGTTTTCTTAAAATTTTCTGTTGTGGTTTTGAACCAGATTTCAGCCTGTCTGCGTATGATATAAGAGCATTGCAAGATAGTTGCTACTTTTCTTGTTTTTCTGCGCGCCTGGCGATTTGGTCGGTTTTTAAGCAATATCGACTCGTTTTCTTTAATTTTTCTGTTGTGGTTTTGAACCAGATTTCAAGCCTGTCTGCGTATGATGTTAGAGCATTGCAAGATAGTTGCTACTTTTCTTGTTTTTCTGCGCGCCTGGTGATTTAGTCGGTTTTTCAGCAATATCGACTCGTTTTCTTAAATTTTTCTGTTGTGGTTTTGAACCAGATTTCAGCCTGTCTGCGTATTATATAAGAGCATTGCAGGATAGTTGCTACTTTTCTTGTTTTTCTGCGCGCCTGGCGATTTGGTCGGTTTTTAAGCAATATCGACTCGTTTTCTTTAATTTTTCTGTTGTGGTTTTGAACCAGATTTCAAGCCTGTCTGCGTATGATGTTAGAGCATTGCAAGATAGTTGCTACTTTTCTTGTTTTTCTGCGCGCCTGGTGATTTAGTCGGTTTTTCAGCAATATCGACTCGTTTTCTTTAATTTTTCTGTTGTGGTTTTGAACCAGATTTCAGCCTGTCTGCGTATGATGTTAGAGCATTGCAAGATAGTTGCTACTTTTCTTGTTGTTCTGCGCGCCTGGTGATTTGGTCGGTTTTTAAGCAATATCGACTCGTTTTCTTTAATTTTTCTGTTGTGGTTTTGAACCAGATTTCAGCCTGTTATTTACCGTCTGCGTATGATGTTAGAGCATGGCAGGATAGTTGCTACTTTTCTTGTTTTTCTGCGCGCCTGGTGATTTGGTCGGTTTTTAAGCAATATCGACTCGTTTTCTTTAAATTTTCTGTTGTGGTTTTGAACCAGATTTCAGCCTGTCTGCGTATGATATAAGAGCATTGCAAGATAGTTGCTACTTTTCTTGTTTTTCTGCGCGCCTGGTGATTTGGTCGGATTTAATGCAATATCGACTCGTTTTCTTTAATTTTTCTGTTGTGGTTTTGAACCAGATTTCAGCCTGTCTGCGTATGATATAAGAGCATTGCAAGATAGTTGCTACTTTTCTTGTTTTTCTGCGCGCCTGGTGATTTGGTCGGTTTTTAAGCAATATCGACTCGTTTTCTTTAATTTTTCTGTCGTGGTTTTGAATCAGATTTCAGCCTGTTATTTATCGTCTGCGTATGATATAAGAGCATGGCAAGATAGTTCCTACTTTTCTTGTTTTTCTGCTTGCCTACTGATATGGACGGATTTAATGCAATATCGACTTGTTTTCTTTAAATTTTCTGTTGTGGTTTTGAACCAGATTTCAGCCTGTTATTTATCGTCTGCGTATGATATTAGAGCATGGCAGGATAGTTCCTACTTTTCTTGTTTTTCTGCGCGCCTACTGATAACGACGGATTTAATGCAATATCGACTTGTTTTCCTTAAATTTTCTGTTGTGGTTTTGAACCAGATTTCAGCCTGTTATTTATCATCTGTGTATGATATTAGAGCATGGCAGGAAAGTTGCTACTTTTCTTGTTTTTCTGCGCGCCTGGTGATTTGGACTTCATTTTAAGTTTCTATTTGCTTAATGGACTATGCACGAGTTAACAAAGGACTTCTAGAAGCCTAAGATTAATTGTGTTTAGTTTGCTTGTAGACGTCTTTGAGCTGAAAGATAAGACTACGTATGTTTGTACCTTCCATGATTAAGCTATGAATTATTTACATTGAATGAACAAAAAGTCTCTCTGTAAAATACAAATAAATCTTATACGTAGACCTATGCGCAATTTATTTTAATACATTTTGGCGTAGTTTCCTTTCTCATTCAAATCAATTGTTAAGTGTACTCAGGAAGTCCTGTATTTAGTAATATTTCATTTAGGATAAATTTAAATGACGGAAACGACTTTCTCCACTCTGAAAACATGGCTAGCTGGCATTAGTTGTAAAGTGTGTTTTCTTTTTTGGTTAAAATTGAAGATTCAATGTGACAGCGTGTTGGAATGCTGAACTGACTGCTAATTGCAACGTAATCTGATTATACAGTAAACATCGGATTTTCATCGGATTAATTTGCCTCGGCTTTAAATATTATAACGAACTTGAAAAAGCTTTTTTAGAGATGTGTGCGTTCAGATAAAAAGTTTGCTCCGAAATACATATATTTTTATTTCAAAGCTTTCGAATTAAGTAAAATAAGTTGAGTTTTCTGTGCAGCACCCTCGTGAAGGCACATCCAGTTTTCAAGCACAACATCACTTGTTTGAAAAATAAACCCATTGAACTATCGAAAAAATATGCCGCGATGGTGACTGCAAAATCAGCTGGAATCAAAATAAGAATACTGAAAAGGCAATCTCAACGTGGTTATTTCTTTGGTTTGAGTAGAAATAAACAAAGAGCCTTTTCGAAATGATCGAGATCTGATTTGAAAATGTGTTATTTGCCAAATCAAACTTGCGCTAAGCAAACTCTTCTCGGAAGGTGTTTGGGTCATTTATTCCACGTGACTTAACAAAATAATATTCTCACCAAATTTTTGGTTCAGTGATTCGATTTCTTCGAGCGATATGTTTCATGTAGAGCCATCAAATCACAACATCGCAGCTGTCTCTGATCCTTTTTATTCAAATTGGGAAAAAATAAACACTGACTATTGCTCCTTAACGTGTGCCAATAAAGATTCTGAGCGACTACCTTCAAATCGACTGTTCTTCATTTTTTCCACTCAATATTATTCTCATTTTACTCATTTTAAATAAATAAATAAAAGGTTGGCCTTGCAAGGAACTTTAAAAACTGAACAACATTTTTAAAGTGACTTAAATGACTTTTTGTTAGATGGTGACAAAGTTCTCTGTTCTCGAATTCCATAAAGGCGTTAACCTAACCAAATGTAAATAAAAAAAAGGATAAATTGACGTATTTAACTATCTCAGTCTCCTTATTTATTTTATGTGCCGAAAGGGGATTGTTTTTTCTCAAAAATTCCCCCTAAAACTTTACATGGTGCTCTTCATGGCCTTCGCAGAGATGAATCCTTCACCCAATTGTGAAGTGAACCAAAATATTTGCACGTTAGCTTTAAATCAAGTGGCTTGATGCAAGCCTGTTGACTGACTATACATATTATAATAAAAAGATTTACGCAAAAAAAAAATGAGGACATATTTGAATGAGCTTTTGGTGAACCCTTTTCTATTCTTATTGCACCAATTTCAATGTAATTACATCAAAATTCTTAGCATCATTAGCCTCTGGAAAAACTTGTTTGCCACTGCCTTTTAAAAAGGAATACAAAAAAAAAATATAAGGACACTCCATTGGGGTCCCTTACGCAAAATTCAGAGGACCTTTTTGTGGTTATTATTTCCTCTATCCGTTATTGTTTCACCGCCTCTTTGGATTTAAAATTTCCTTTTCGGATCGATTACATATGCTGGCACTTATGAAAGAATAAGTCCACGTTGAATGAGAAGGGTTAAGAATTTTTTCAATTGGTCTTGCTTATCCAGATGGCAGAAGGACGGCGGAATATTCGCTGGAATTTTTCTTGCTGTGACTTCATGTGGAATTAACTTGCTATGACATTTTAATTTTGACTGTCAGGTTCCCTTTTTGGATTCCCTACTTAATTCCTGCTTGAATTATGCATGGAGTAGAGCTTGAGTTTTATCACTCTGTCAAATTAAAAGTAAAAATTTCGATTTTTCAATTCGATAAGAAAAGTATTGATGTTGAAAAAAATAGTATTTTGTTATTGCCAATAAGGAAAACGAAATTGCTTTTGTGCGGCAGAAATAAAAGAGCAATATTATGTGACGTGGGTAATTTGATTTTAAACTTGGAGAAACAACAGTTTTGGAGTATATCTAGGTACTTGAAATTTTTTGGAATTTAAATTAGACATCATCCACTTTTACTTTGCTTCAAAACTCAGCATTCCATCCTCTAGTTAACGTGATACGAAGGAGTTTTCAGGAATTAAGGAATTCGAAATGAAAGCAGTCGAATTGGAATTTTCAAAGGCAAGTGCTGCCTTTGGGTTAAATCAAAGGTTTATTGAACTTTATAAAATGCTTTGTTTAATACTTTCGAATTTATTTTACAATTGAATTGCAGAGATACTTCGTGTACTTTGGAAATTTGATGAATGAAAAGAACGAACTGCTATTTTTGCATTCATCTATATTCATAAGCCAACATAGCAGCGGTTACTGAAATAGCAATAGTACTGCTGCTATTTGTAAACATTCCAAATGGAATCAGATTAAGACAATGGTACTGCGTCAAAAGACCAATCTTTCACATCGGTTCGAGAAAAGGTTATCTAGAACTTAATATAAAGTATAAACATAAAGGCAACTCAATTATTTGGTAAAATTGATGGAGGCAACTTCTGCGCATCCCTTTTCTTGCCAGTGCTGGACATTTAAATTTTAATTTTGAATTAAAAATTAAAAAAATTAATTAAAAATTATGAATGATTCTGTCATCGAATGAGTCTAGGTAGGGTTTGTATATTCATAAAATTGATCTCGCGAACTCCGTAAGATTTGCAACTGAGTGGCAGAAGTCTGTCCATGCTTGTGCCATGGCAGTTTTTGTTAGCTGAATGCACTACACTAATAGGTTTCAAATAACACTTTTGGTAGTCTTGAAGCCTCATGCAATACCAGAGGTGGAAGATTTGGTTCAGGCCCATAACTACGCACGTGAACTAAGCATTAAATATGGTTTTTAGAAAATTGCATCTTGACGAATCAATGGTTGTAAACATCATTAATAAATCAAAGTATTACCTTAAGTCAATTGAATAATATAAGAAAAAAAAGTAACATCAAGGAAGTTAAGTAACAACAACAAAAAACTTCTAAAAACTATAACATCTAACTGAGCGTAAAGTGGCGACTTGTTGGAGTCCTTGCCATAAAGTTAAAAAAAAAATATTCAAAACATTCACTCATTAGCATACAAATCACTTTCAAATTGTTAAAACGTTCTTTTTCCTTTTTTTGTAAGAGTTTTATGTGTCAAAGTGTCTCCCCAAAATATGATATAATTTTTTTTAAGCACATCGTTTACTTAACATAATTGAAAGTAAAAGAAAACTTTAGCGTTTAAAAAAAGACAAAAAAAAATGAAGGCTCATTAAGAAAAATATATATGTAGGAATCCTGCCCCGCATCCAATCCAAAGACATGGTGACATAATTATATCACCCCTCAAAGGCGTCAAGGAAGCACGAGAAAAAAATATGAAAGTAAACATGTTTATTATCATAATTCACTAAAGTGTATTATTTCGATGTATATTTTTCGACTCTCACTTTTCAGGTTGTTAAGCATCGCTGCATACATAATTCATAAACAGGCGAAAGTATCACATTTACATTAGAAAGGATATAAAAAAAAGGGAGTGTATATCCGGAAAGGTTGGATGGCCCTATTGTTCTAACATTGCCTGTGTTCAGTTTCAAACTTGGATGATGGCACAAAAATGAACAAAAAAAAGATGTGCGAGTATGATAAATATAAATTGTTTTTCAGAGACGCACATAATTTGTTCTTGTCCTTAAAACAAGCGCCGAGGATATCAAGAAGAAGAAACTGCCAAATGTTTTGCAGCTCGCAGCTCATTATTGAATTTGGTTTGTCCTTTGATACCCAAATATTTACATTTAAATGCTAATAAACCTCAAGTCATCGCAAAGGGGTCATATCAGATAATCTCGGTGTGAAGCAATGACTGAATTAGATAGCACCCAAAAAGGACAGGTACGAATTTGACATAATTTAAGGTTTTGCTTAAGTAAGTCATTTTGTTTTTGAAATAATTACCATGGTAATTATGCCCACGGGTACATGGCAAGGTAAGAGCTTTCCCATCAAAACAGGTGGTATTGATGGAAAGAGGTTGTGTCAAAATGCCTTTAGTCTAGCGCGATAATTAAATTCCTTAATTTTACGAAATTGGTTATTTAATAAGACTTACTTTGCGGTTTGTTTGTCATTTTGAATCGATATATTTTAATCCACATATATGTAGTCGTGCTTAACCAATGCCGAAAGCATGCTCGTTCAGTGAACCATGAAATTGCGTGCAATCGATAAAAATGAGTTCAGATATGTTTAGCATTCACGAATGAGTCTTATGCAGATTTTCCTCGTACACGAACTTGAGTTTATTTGCAAAAATTCGCGAAAATTTTCATTTAAATAGACGAATGTATTCGAAACCTGATATCAGTTGTCTCATCGTCTCTCCATTGAAACACGAGCACACCTTAAAAATGAACAAATATACACAACACGTTGCAATTGCCCTGATTGTATCCATTGCAATTTGCAGTGCTTCACCGGCTAGATTGGATAAATTGAAGTCATCGAAATCGAGGGTTCTTGCTAGGCAAGAAGTTGCAGAAGATATTCCTGCCCAGACACCATATCCTCCAGCTGGCATAAGGCCCGAAATCCGTTTTAATTTACCGACTGATGAGAAACTTCTGGCACCAGAAAATACATACCTTCCACCAGTTGGACAGCCTGCTCAGACACCATCTGAGACATATGGACCACCAGAAGTAGATGCAAAAGATGAAGTTGAAGAAGTAGCGGAGCAGCAACCTGAGCCTAAGCAAACAGCGCAAGAAGATTCAAATGCTGAGGAGGATTCAGCCGAACCATCACAGACCACAGAGGAAGATCAAGCACAAGGAGATGAAATATCGGAAGATGATGCTGCTGCTTTGGAGGCAAAAGAAATTGAAGACGAAATTGCACGAGTTGAAGCCGAAGAAGGTTTGAACAACAGCATTCCAGCTCGTATTGTTCTCCTCCAAGGCAGAGGCAAGAATGCATCCAAACTTAGATCGGGAAGATTGCAAGTGCAGCCAGCACTTGACAGTCGATCCAGTGGCGCTCAACCTATATATTTGGTCAACTATAATGGCCAGTTCTACAGAATTTTAAATTAACCAAGGAAATTGTATTTGATCAAATTAAAATTATTTTTCACATAATCGAAGATCGGGAAATGCATGTAAATAGATCAAAATAAAAACTAATTCAATAAAATTCTAGTATTTACATTGATTTAAAGAAAAAACTTGACCTATTCAGCTCATGGTCGTTATAAAAACCTTGTTTTTAAATGCGTATCTGTGCCAACTTTCACAGGGGCGAAGCGCATGCTTTTGACAATCAAATTTCACTGTCCATATACATCGGCCTTGTGCGCAAATATCACATTGTTATTCTGCCTGTTTATAAAACATAAATTAATGTCAGAAGAAAATATTGCTTCTATATCATTAAAGTCAATGGATTAGAACCCTACTTACCATGTAAGTCAGAAAAACGCGCCAAAGCAGTATATTTGGGTAGAGTGCTGAAAGGAGAGAATACAAAGAAAAAGGACGTTATATTCATTCCCCATGAGAAGTCTCAATTTTCGTCAGCTAGTTTTCTGTAGCAAAAGCATTTATCTTCTTCATGGAAAAAAAACATTTTAAATCCAGCGAGAAGTCTTTGTAGGAAATCAATTCAACTTCGGTTTGTACAAGCTTGAGCTATAATCAGAACTCCTAATTCTAAGAATCAAAATCAAGTTCTACCAAATACTCATCTCCCCAGTTCTATTAACAGAATTGTAGAAGAAAAGCATGACGGCAGCACAATTTTGAGGGAACTTCGAAAGAAAAATCCTTCAGATAGACTCTGAATCCTTACTCTGAATTTACGAGTACGACCATCGTATAAAGCACAGATTGTGTAAATATTCCATAAATCAGCATCGAAAGTCATAATGAAGGTTTGCTTCACCATACGTCAACCGGTCAACATCCTGATTGAAACTGATCAGATATGAGTATACTAAAATTTGAGTTAGGTCCATGTTTTCAAAAATTTATTGCGATGCCGACAAAAAGAGGAATCTCGTCACTACTTTTTGCTCAGCGCCGTGTGAATCTTAGCTGCTTTCGAAAAAAACAAATAAAAATGAATGGAAATGTCTTCACAGATGATCGGAATATTATAGTTGCTTTCAATTAGGTCCAAAAAAAGGCTTTTGAAAACTGTATAGACAGATGAATCCTTCGAATGGAGAATTGTAAAATAGATGATAAATAAATATATTTAAATAAAATTATTTCTGTTTTATTTATTAACCAATTAAGCAAACTTTTGTTCACCTGTACAAGTATACAATTTGATTTGATTTCAATAAACTCGTTATTAATTGATTTTTGCTGCACAATATTGTTTTGACGATTTATAAAAAAGACGAAAATGTCTTTGTTTGGTTTGAGACTTTTCGAATGTTTTCCCTAATTTGAGTCATCGACAACAGCTGTGCTCAACTCTCTGATGGTTGGTTCTTCAAAAAAAACAATGGCTACTCAAATGGACTTCCCAACCGATCTCAAAATTCATGGAGCCCTAGAAATATGCCACCACAATTTTGTGATATTTTCCAAGCTGATAAAGTAGCTTATCGAGCAAAATTTTTCAAAGTTCGCTTTCTTTTTAAGCCTCGACGATTTTTTTTCAGATTTTGAAATGTGAATTAAATACAGGAATTTATCATCAATTTACCTCAATTTGATATGCGTATGCTGATTGAAAATTGGGCCTTTAATCCAAGATCGGATACTGACACTTTTGGAGTACAAATAAACCTCTATGTTGACCATTTTTATTTTGTGACCGCCTTTTTTAAAAAAAAAATCAAAAAGTGATCATAAGAAAAATGGCAACTCCTCATGTCAAGATCTTGCTCCTTGTCGGAGAATTTAAGATCCATATTTAGTGTTAAAATATAACCCATATCAAGTCCTCAAAAAAGTACTTAAAACTCGTATGTCAATTTACCAATTGTCGTGTCAGCATTAACCTAAGTACGAAGGAGCTAAAGCGGGCATAGCAGAACCCATTAATTTATTTATTCACATTGATAAGCTTTTTCAATGTCACATTAAGGATTTCAGTGTTATCCACATTGAATCAATCAGAATATTAATATTATCGTTAATTTTTGTTTTAAAACAGTTAGGGACTACCTTCAGAATTCTAGAAATAAATACTTTGACATGCCGCATCACATGTACATGTTCATTGTCTCCTTCTCAACTTATAGCCACTTAAATATTCACAAGTCTCACGCATTTACGTGCGCCGCATAAGGCTGATCAATATTCCGAGTTAAAACTCGATCGGTAAACTAATCGACAGACACTGCAGTAGCGTGCAACCTACAAACAAGCTTGCCCCATGAATGATAATAAGCGTTGGCTAGATTGTTCCGGAAGTGGTTGTAATGTCAAGCGAGCGGATAGAAGGTTTCTAATATGTGAAAATGTTGACAGCTTTTCAAAATTTTGTTTAAAAAGGCGATTTCAAACAGAAGATGATATCAGTTGTTCCATTGACTCCCTGCACTGCAGAACACAAAAAGAAACAATTCTCTTAGAAATGGCTAAATTCTTCCAAATATGTTTAACTGTGGCACTCGTAGCTGTCTGTTGTGCAGAACCAGCTCGTTTGAGGAATACCAAAAGATCGCGGTTCTCAGCTCGTCAGGAGCTTCCTGAGGATGTTCCTGCTCAAACACCTTATCCACCAGCGGGCATAATTCCTCAAGTTCGTTTCGACCTACCGACAGAAAATTTGACTCCCGAAAATACATACCTTCCTCCCGATAATGTTGGTGGAATACCAGCTCAGACTTATGGACCACCAGAACCCAGGAGCACTGAAGACGATGGAGATCTACCTGAGGATGATGAAGAAGCTGATCAAACCGAGCAGCCCGAAGAATTGGAGCAACCACAAGAAGAGGAGCCACTGAACGATGAAGCCGAAAACAATGAACTCGAAAATCCACAGTCAGAACGTTTGGTTCTCCGTCGCCAATCTAATCGTAGATCAGCAAAGTTGCAAACTCGTCCAGCTTCGACTTTAAAAGTTCAACGTCTTGTTGCCCAACCGATTCCAGCAAGGTCGCAACGCCTCGTTGCTCAGCCCATCTACTTTGCTGATGGCAGATTCTTCGCCTATACTTCCCAAGTTCTAATTTAAGTTTATTTTGTGTTCATATTTGCGTTTAATAAATTATTTCGAAAGTATAAAATTTGTTTTTGATCAATCAATCACACCATGATTCACTAAGAAAAAAAATTAAGCAAATTTATTTTTAGTTCACTTGCACAAATATTTTTTTACTATAAAGTTAAAAATGTTGAAAATGCCAACATTTCAGCACGTTCCGCCCGTTTACCCCCTGATTTGTTTTTTTTTTTTTTAACGCATAACATAAATAACTCTCTCGTTAATTCAAAAACATTCACTTGCATTTCGGCAAAAATAAAACTGAAGAAATAATGCACTGTAAGGTTTGACAAAAAGAAGCCCTCGTCTAGAAGTGTCACTCCCGAAAAGTAAACACCCGATTCGTAATGGAATTTTGCTCTTGAAGCACTTGACCGCCTACACAGAACTAAGTCAATCGTTCGAAAAACAATGTTTGGAAGCTGTTTACGAGGGACGCTTTTCGGCGTACGCGTTCTTGGGGACGCTTCCATACGATCAATGTTTATTAGTATTCATGTGTCGATGCTTATTTTGCTCCGTGTGATGCAATGAAAACTGAAGTGCTTTGAACGAAAAAAAAAAAAACAAATCTATAAGGGCCAGCAAAAATGAGAAGCCTTTCGAATTAAGTCTTCAATATTGATTGACGTTTTGACAACGTTAAATGTTTTTTGAAATTTTGTTGCTTTATTTCATTTCAAATGACATTTTGTTGCCGAACAATTTACATTTTTTTTACACAGAGTTATGATTAATGAATATTAAATTTAAACATAGATTTAGTTTTGGGAAAAATACGAAAAAAAACCCAACATAATAATAAACAAAAAATTAATAAATAAATAAAGAAATTATAAAATATAATAAGTAAAATAAATAAATAAAATAAATATATAAAGAAAAATAAATAAATAAATAAGAAAATAGCATTACGTAATAACTAATTAAATAATTTAAAAATAAACAAATTAATAGATAAATTTAATAAATTAGATAAATAACATAAAGTAAAAAGAATTTAATAAATAAGATAAATGAAATAAATTAAATATATAAGATAAATACAAGAGTGATATAAAATTTACAAATATGTAATGCCTAGGCAAACGAGTACCATTAATTTAGGTTATTGAGAGTTTAGTTCATTAATTAAGGAATTTTCGGGGATGTCACATCTGATTTTGAAAGATTCAGAAAGTTTTTGAATGCTGTTGCAGATCAAATCAACATTCGCCTAATGATTCAAGTCAAAGGTAGAGTGATGCCAAGGAAGATTAAGCAACATCTTGAGTATCTTGTTTAGTGCAATTTGAAGCTTTCTTATATTACATTTCCCACAATTTCCGCAAGCTTGGCACCCGTATAAGAGTTTTGCTATCTCTCTTATCACTTTAAAAAAATCTTCAACTGATCAATATAATATGAGACACATAAATCAGGTATATTAGAATGAAGTCTGAATGAAACCTCCGGAACTTTTGTTGATCCTTACATAAGAAACCCTATCAGTAAATAATTGACACTCATCACCACTTAATTAAAGTTGAGAAAATTTTAAGGTGACCAGAATCGGACACTCGTAAACGAGGCTTCACTTCTCGAGAATCATAATCCTTCCAAACTCATAAGAAGCTTTTGTAACCAATGTTATTCCATTATCTTAGACCCTTCGCCAGTTTTCTGCAGATATCTGTTTAATGTAAATTTAAAAATGAACAGTCGGGTGATCGTTTCAATAATTAAATACGTGAAATTAAAAATATTATTCGTAACTATACAAGTATGTTCTTTAAACGCCATTTGAAGCACGTCTATGTTGCCTGTTGTTGATATGTACATATGTTAATATTGTTTTTTCGCGGGAATGTGGTTTTCCAACAAAAAAAAAAGTTATATTTTACAACAGATAATTTTTTTCTGTACAAAATGTCCACAGTTTGAATCAATTATTCTCGCTCAGGATGTGTCAGGGATACAGAATGAATGAACGCATTGCTTCCGCTGATTTTGAATTTTTGCCCGCGAGCTTAGTGGACATGTTTTCCGTATTTGGAAGACATCATGTTGTGTTGAAAAAATAAACAATTTTATGCTCACATAATATCGAAGTGCTTTTATCTGTTCTTTAAATGCACCAATTTATTACACGTTAGCAATGAAAATCAACTCCGATTTTCCCAGGCAATTATATTTTTAAGTTCATCTTAGTACGAGTATATGATATTAATGAACATGGAGATAGAAATGGTTCTATCCGTAGTAAATTTCTAAAAGAGATGTAGATTTTGATATGTGCACACTTCTTTGCATTCGCTCAATGCGCTGTAGGTATTTACTTTGTCAATAGTTTGTCAATAGCACGAAAAATGTTCACACAGTAAAACAAATTCATTGCGTTGTTAGTACTAAGCAAACAAAATATTTATTAAATTAAATATGTAAAAAAAAGTTGTAACAAAATTTCAAACAAAATGCTTCTCCAATCGTTCTCTGACATTTTTGAAAGCTAAGCAAAATAGTCAAGAGACTTTCACTTAAAAATCAAAATCTTCTAAATAAATCGGTTGAGTCCTGACAACTCGCAACTTCTCACTTCTAAGTGGCTGCACTCTTTGTCCAAACACAATTCGTTGAGGCTCCTGTGGCGGAACCGAGTTGTCATAAGAAACTGCCACTGAAATGACCGACTCCGTGTCGTCATCATCTTCTATAAGAATGTCCTGCACCTCAGTTGTAGTCTCAGGTAGTGCTGTTGTAGTTGGTGGTCCATAAGTGACATCAGGAGTGTTATCTGGTGGCAAATAGGTATTATCCGGTTGTGAGGTAGTTGTCTCGGTTGGTAAATCGAATGGAATATCGGGTTTTAGACCAGCTGGTGGGTATGGTGCTTTTGCTGGAGGAGCATTGTCGCTGGCTGCCTCTTGTCTAGCAGAGAAGCGATTGGTTCTAAATCCTCGAAAGCTTTGCGGTTCCGCAACGCAAGCACCGATAAAGGCTACTACTAGAACGGTTTGAAAGAATCTTGCCATTGTTGTAATTTTGTTGGTTGTTCAAGTTGACTGATGTCAGTTTGACACTTGCCAGTTGTTTATATACCAACTACTTGACGGAGTAGTTTCAGGTTTTGTGCCCAAACTTTTAGGCTTTCCAGTCCATAAATGAATGGCATTCGCGCTGCGCGGACGTGACGCCGGCAAAGGTTCCACCCATTCAAGGTAACGTGCATATTTTCAATTGATAATTAGTAGCTGCCGATGATTAATTTTATTTTTCTCATAGATTCTAGCACAGAGTTCAGGTTCTTTTCACTATCGACGGAACAGGGACGCACAAATTGTCTCTTAATATTATTGTCAAGTACACATGATTTTGTTTGTAACTAGAAGTAACAAAAAAAAGTTCGTTTAATATTTCTACTTAAAAACTCAAGCGTGTTACAACCGGGAATTGATTCTGCAACTTTTCGGAAACTGTTTAATAGCTCTTCAAATGCAATTCATTTCGATTGCAAATCCTCGTCATTGCCACATACTTAAAAGATCAGTTAGTGTATTGTGTAAAGCGGGAAAAAAAGAAAGGCTTAGGAACGCGTTTCCTGTAAGTACTGGCCTGCGAAGCAGGCCAGGTATTTGAACTTATGTGAGTAAACTAATTTACTTAGCCTCTAGTTTTTCGAAAGTTCGACTCCAATCGACCGAATTCCTTACTATCTCTTTCCCTAACGCTTGAATTGCTTATGGCTTATCTGCCTTAAAGAACGGCAGCCTTCAACTCTCTTCGATCCATGACACACTGGAGTTCTCGTTCTCGCGATAGTTTGATTCTTCGAAGGTTCGGTCTTCCTAGTCGCCTTGAGCATGGCGGGCTGTGTAGATTTTGCAGTGGTTTGAGAACCTAAAATTTATTTGGTTTCAATTCCATGCGTGGAGCCCGACTTATTAGCTTTCGATTACTTTATTCTTCGACATTGGTTTTTTATTGTAGCCAATTAGTGTCACTGTTTTGCCAGATATTCGTAATACTTTCCGGGAACTACTCCTGACATAATTTTCGAGTTGTGTTTGTTAGTGCATCCAATTATTCACTGTACGAGGTACTCTGAAAATGGTCTGGAGGTATGAATTCCTGTTTTGACACCTATCGACCATGTGACTTAAAATTCATCACATCAGTTGGTCGATTATGAAAAACAAAAAAGTCTTTGTCTTTAATTCGTTTATTCAGCACTGTTATGGTGCCTTATTTCCGAGATCAACTACCGGGGGAATCCAATCAAAATGGTTCAAGGATCAACGAGTATGTTGTCTTTCGGATCAAATTTACAACAAAATTTACCGAATTAGATTAGAATTAGAAATTATATAAAATTGTAATTTTCGTAAGGTTGCTGGAATCACGCTGTATTAGGAAATACCTGCTGTACACATGTATGTTTATAGCGAATTTGTATCATTTTTTTGTAAACAATACTATATGAAGAGCGCATTCGTATCATGCATGTATCGATCAAAGTCACAACATTCGTAAAGAAAACCGAGAGAACCTCCGCATTCCACCTCTTTGAAGTTACCTTTGCTACCAACGACCGTAGACACTTACCTTATGCATAAAATATTCAACATTAATAAACGAAATCATTCATAATTTTATGACGAAGCCAGTCACGTAGTCATCGGCGCATGTTTTGGCCCCACAAGGTGCATGTTACCTTCCGGCGTGTGTTGAACGATTAGTGGATACTGCCCATAGCCAAAACAAATCATTTATATAGCTCCAACAATTTAGACTCTGGTATCAGTCCTTCACTATCTGTCTACTAGAAAAACATTCAGCCACCAAATATGGCCAAATTCATTTCAATCAGCATACTCCTTGTCATCCTTGCAGTATGTTCGGCCCACCCGCAACGGTCGAACCTTCGTTTAAGAAATAGAAGTCGCTTTCTGGCCCGACAAGAATTTGCAGAGGATGTACCAGCTGTAACGCCATATCCATCAGCTGGTAACATACCCGATGTCGCTTTTGATCTTCCCGGTGAAGAAAGTGAACTGCTTGGAGGCAGAGCTGTTTTTGATGCTCCAGACCGGACTTATGGCCCACCACAGAATGATGTGGAGTCAGAAGGAGAACAAGAAAATCTCGACGATGAGCCGGAGTCACAGCGTTTAACATCAATCAGGAAGAAGAGTAGATTCATCCAACCAAGAGGAATCGTGAGAGCAGCACCACTGCAACAAGCAGCACCTTTGGCAGCTGTACCACAATTATTACCCCTGCAGGCACAACAACCCCAGGTTCTTGCACAACCCATTCTTTTGGCAGACGGACGGATTGTTTACTCGGTTCTTGCTTAAGGACTCACTCAGGATTTTTCATAACCAGACTCTGTTTATTAAATATATAAATTATTATACGAAAAAAGTTTTTTTGATGATTCAGATAGCTTGCTCAAACTTACAAAAATCTCCTCTATTCCTTTTGGCTGTTGATCAGGAGAGAAGAACGGAGAGGTACTGATGCATACTGTTCTTGAATTGTTCTAGATTGTTATGAAGAAAAAGCACAGTGCATTGGAGAGTATTCCTAGTTGGGGGGGTCTTAAGGGTAAACTGATGAGCATTCCTCGGGATTTTATAGATATTTTGGTGAAAAAAATAAGATTGGTGAAAAACAGTTCGCTTATTTGCCGGACCACTCTTGCATCAATTGATTGGATTTTCATTGCAACCGAGTGTTGGGGGAGCTGAGCACAAAGCTCAAATGATAATTTAACACGTTACATTGAAGCAATTAAGTCATTTCTGGCTTGATCAAACATTTTTCCAGTTTTTCTCAGTTGGCTTGGATATACACCTGCTTGCAGGTCGAGTAACAAGAATTCTTCTTAGATACTTTTGATTCTGTTTGGAATAAAAGATTTCATACCGTGGATAATTATTTAAAGAGCGGCGGCAAGTGGTAATTGTTGGACGAAGGACATTCGATTTGTCTTGTGCTCATCTATTTGAGGTTTTGTAAGATTCATCTGTCAAGCTTTAACTATTTCTCTCAGGGAGTTTTAGAAATCTCTTCAAAAGCAGGGAGCTTCAGCTTATTTTTAAATGCTGAAAAAAGAATGAATACGTGACAGCCTTAAGAAAGTTTTAAAGCAACTATTGAGTTTTTTCGAGCAAGTACGTCAGTTCTCTCATAACTCGCTGAATGTCTAGGAACTCAGTCACAGAGTTACTATACGATTGATTTCTGCACAATTTTTAATGTGACTAACTAAGCTCACTTGACTTTCAATTGTAAAGTTCTACGCCTGGAAGACATAAGTCAATTCATGCAGGGCTGTTGGTGGGTGGTGGTTGCTTATTTGGATCCATTAGGGAACCGTTTCATCTAGCTTAGAGCCAACATATCTTCGAGTAGAATCAAGTTCTTAATTCCAAAATCCTGGAAGTTTCCAAACTATTTCTCTCTCATCAATGCAAAGGGAATCACAGCCTACTCCTTCAACTTTAAGCATGTTTAGTTTTCTCAAGCAACATTAATCTTTAGCTGCAATTCAAAGCCAATGCCGTAAGTGTCGAAAAAAGCTGATATTTACATGTAAAGATCCTTGAATTAATCGTGATTTTTTGGGAAAATTAAAGCCCATCTGGAAAATCGAAATGCAACATAAATGGAAGAAAGACGATATGCTAAACGACTTGATTTTATTCTCTTAAAAAATGCAATAAAAACAATTTTAACAACCAAAAAAAAGATGATCTCCTTCGAAATTTCTAAGATCTTATAATAGAATATACGAGAGATCCGTCTTGCAAGAGAATTGGTCGTGCTATCAAAGTCTGTGATTGCAGTTTAGCAGGTTGCCTCAAAGCTGCAAACTTGTTGGGTGCCACTCGTCGCCTCGGTGCTGCCGCCTGTTGTCTCTGGCTTTGTGGTCTGAATAATTGTGCTGTCCGATTTGGATTTCTTCGTACGAAGGTCAACCGTTCCGCTTCGGGCTCATCGGTAACCTGTTCACCGAAATCTTCTGGACCCGGCGAAGCTCCTGAAGGTGGTGGTGGGCCGTAGGTTTGATCAGGGGGTCCATATGTCTGGTCAGGTGGTCCATAAGTCTGATCAGGTGGTCCATAAGACTGATCGGGAGGTCCATAAGTGGGCTCAACAAAAGGTGGTGTGACCTCGTTCGGCAGCTCGAAGGGAATGTCGGGCTTTGTACCAGCTGGTGGATATGGTGCGGGAGCTGGAGAAGCACTTTGCGCTACTTCTTGCCTTGCAAACAAGCGATTACGATTTTGGAACCGGGGATTAAAAAGCTTTGCTGGTTCTGCTGCCCCCACACCTATAAGAGCCGCAAACAAAATAAATCCGTAATATCTTGCCATCTTGTTTGTAAAAGTTGAAGATTGAAAGACTGGGAGACAACTGATAACATTTCTTTGAGAGCAACGTCTTTTATACAATAAGTTTTCGACACCAATTTCAATTTGACATATTTAAGCATGAACCTTCATTGTACGTGATCGTCGAATCAGCCTGCAAAAGCTCATCACTCATTATGGAAACTCCAAAATGTCTTTAACTTAACCCTATGTTCGATAGCCGTCACGTCTTCATCCACCGTCTATACTGTCTATGACCAATAGTAAAAATAATTAATTAATTTTTATTATTATTGAATGATGAAGAAAACCTTCGTTTTTGCTTACCACTGCAACATGACCACGTAGCCATCCGTTTACGGAATCTTCCGGCTGTTTTCGGAAGTCGTCAAGGATGGAATGGTTTGGTATAAAAAGTGTTGTTCAACAAGCGATCAACATCAGTTGTTTACCTGCAGCATTTACAACAAATTTCAACCGAAATGGCAAAACTATTTCAAACAGTTTTAATGGTAGCAGCAATAGCAGTTTGCACAGCAGAACCAATTCAATTCCGACCAAATGGGCGCAATGTACGATTCTTTGCTCGCCAGGAAGAAGCGCCCAGCTCTTCTCCTGCTCCAGCACCTTATCCACCGGCTGGTGTTACTCCTTCCGTTGCTTTTGAGCTGCCAACCGAACAGACAACTGTTAAGCCAGATAACACCTACCTGCCACCTGCACCGGAACCAACTCCTGACCAGACTTATGGACCTCCGGACAACACATACGGACCTCCGGACAATACATATGGACCACCTGCACCAGCAGCTGCTCCTTCAGATGCCCAACCAGATGTCGCGCCTCAGCGGCTAGTCTTCGTTGCTAACAAACGTCGAGGAGCAGAGAGACTAACGCAAGACCGCCGACCGAAACAGGTTTTTAACGCCGCCAGGTTTCGGTCGGCACCCCTTGAGATTGTTCGGTCAGAACCAATCCTCGCTTACTCTGTTCAATACAAGAGTTTTTAGATTGATGGCTTGGAGCAGAGCTGAATGATTTCTTAACTATTTTTGCTTCTGTAATTTACTTCTTAAATAAATACAATGTCATTTGCAATAGAATTTTCTTTTTTTTTGACATAGCTGATTGTTCTTCTTGGTTAGTTGGAAACTCCACTTAAACTTTTCTACGCTGCTCTAAGGTAAAGGTGAGAAAGCTCCTGGAAACCGTGATGAATATGACCTTTTTACAATTTTTTAATATGGAAACCTTTATAATATAAACACAACGCTGTCGAAATTCGGGTACTACCGTAGTTTTTATTGCACGTTGCTTTTGAATTTATTTAAACTGTTATGAGTGAAAAATATTGAGTCGGGAGGGTGACAAATAAACGTGTCCTAAAGTTTACGTTGCAAGGGCAAGGGCGGAATGAAACTGAATGATCGAAATTTGATATAATATGTTTGAAAACATCTACTAAAGCAACAAATGGTGAAAAATATTCAACTGTGCTTACTTTTTTATAGGGCTTTTTGAAAAACCGCAACATAGGCCGCATCACTTAAATACATACATACATATGCTATTAACATCGAATTTTCTGGTGAAAAGCAGTAACAGTTAATATTAATCGTTTGGTATTATTTCATAATATTATTGTGACCGTAATAAGTTGTTTTACTGTCAAGGGGATAGATGAAAACGTGGCTATGCCGAATCACGTATACGTTCTATTGCGACAAAATTAGACTAATAATTTTTCTATCGCTAACTGTATTAACTTGGCATCACTGCATCTTGGAACTCGAGGAATTCATCACTAATTTGCTGAAATTAAATACCGACAGTCATTCCTAACTCACCCTTATTCAATAAACAATTAAAGAATTGATCGGCAACGTTTTGTTAATTAATTAATCAGATTCTAATCGCGAACTCTCCACATTTGTCATAATTTCACTTTTCCATTCTCCAATAGGATTTTTGCTCACACCCACAGCCAAACAACGAATGTAAACATGACATTTCTGACAAATGCGTCAGCTGTCAAATAATACACAGAAAACAAGAAAAAAATCAACATCTAGATTATCAAAACTTTTCCTCTGTCGCGAAAAAAGAAAAATTGATTTCCTTAAGTTCCATCGACTTTCTTCGCATTTCCAGTAAAACAATCTGAGTAACGTCAACATTATCCATTCCAGTGGGTGCGTGGAAAATGGTCACAAATTGAAAACAAAGGAGCCCTCATCTCCTACGAATAAAGGTAAAATGAAAATCCAAGACACTCTTTCGAAGCACATCTAATAAAAGCAAAGCGCACTGAAATGCAATCATTTGTGGTATACCACCATGGCAAGGAGCTGGAGGTAGAGTGTGCCGAAGATCTGGGACCTGTGTATCGGTTGTGCGTCACAAAGAGTGAATTGTTTCTCGTAAGCAATGAAAAGCTGTTCCATGGACCCGTTCCGAATGAACAGGATAAAAAACTTCATCTGGACGTGATGTTCCAGAACATCGTCGACATAGACATTTGGGAAGATCGATTTTACATGGTGGACGGTTCTGGGATTGTTCGCTCACGGAATAAGGATGGAACGTGGGTGGAAATCTCCTTTGATCCGCTCGAAATCGCAGAGGAACGGATACGAATCTCTCGAGTGAAGTGTAATTCAATTGGTGCTGTGTTCATCACAAGCAAACGTCAAGTGTACGCGATGGGAACGTGCGGTGAGCTGTTCAACTGCCAACTGCCGTTACAATTGAAGTGTTTCGACAAGCCTGTGCTTGATGTAAGTGCTGGCCAGGACTTTTTCATTCTAATCGTAGCGAATGAGTATAGTGATGTGGACGGCGAGCGTTTTGGTAGGAGCAGTTTGCTCCATCAAGCGGGGAATTCCTCACGGATAGATCGAAATTCAGAGAATTCGCTCAGCAGTCGTGATAGTGACGCAGCTTCGTGCCTTGAGGAAAACATTCAAGACATTCTTCGCAATGGATTCGAACTGTTTTCAACCACCGTCTTCTCGTTCGGAGCGACAAATAATGGTGTTCTTGGCACCGGAGATCACATCAAACGTTCTGGAGTGAATAAAGTGCTTAAACTTTGCGAAATTGGTGTTTGCTCTATATCAACAGGTCGCGAGCACTCCATAGCACGAACCATCGACGGGCGGTTGTTTCATTGGGGATTGAACTCGCGCGAGCAATTGCGTAGTGGCAAATCTGAGATAAGCTCGCCCGTAGAGCTGAAACTAAACTTTGCCTCAATGGATCCAATAGAATCAAACGTTCTGGAAGCCTGCTGTGGCGACTATCGCACAGTTGTGCTTAAGTTCAACGGTGAAAGGCTCGAAAAGGAAAATGGACACATCCATCACCGCCAGCTCCTGACACTGCACGTCTCCAACGATCCACTTAACGTTCCACTCATTCTCACAGCCAGGGGGTTCACGCTCTATAATTACTGCACATTCCAGCAGCCGTTCTATCAGTATTTAATTTCGCTCCAGAAATGCCTTCAACTTTGCCAACATGGAAAGGCAGTCATCATGTTGATGCAATCGCAACAGAGAACTCGTACGTATTTCCATCAAATTTATCAGAAATTCTTGCAAGTTCTCTATACGCTTTTCACGTGCTGCAAATCCCTCGAAAACTTCTACCGCGGGGATAAATCATCGTTCACGGACCTAATATGGCTTCGTCATGCCAAGGAAGTCATAAAAATCTTCGAGGACTACACGAAGGCGTATTGTGACCTAAAATCCGTGAACGGTTTTCTGCTGCCGCACTCCAGTGACAATATTGATGAGATTTTCCAGCGCCCTCTGGGCCAGATTGGAAATTTAGTGAAGACTTTAGAAGCCCTAGCTCGCAATCAAGCTGAAGAGCCGTACTCCAGTGACCTCAACGAGAAGCTGCTACTCTGGCAGACATTCGCCCGTCAAAGTCAGATCGACATCGAGCTGGCGGATCACACTTCCAATTTTTGGCTACGAAATGAGAAGAACCCCAAAATCTGTCCCTTCATGAAGAAACATCGTCGCGTGATTCTTGCACCGAATATGGTGTCCCCGAAGTGGTACAGCGGCGTAACTTTGGGAACCAGTTCTTTCATCCTCTTCTCGGACTACTTGTGCCAGTACGGGGGACCTAGCCTACAGACGTACCCCTTAGTGGCGGTATGGGTAAAGATGGGAAACGATTCAAAACTAAAAATCACTACACCCGAAAAGACGTTCAACTTGGAGGCGAAAAACCACGAGGACAAGCTCGTGTGGTACGATCAGTTGGAGTCTAGTATTATGTCGGCACTAGGACGTCCCGGTGGAAAGATGTCGAGAGTAAGGACTGCTGCGTATGTGTTTAGTAGCAAACATCCCAAGTATCCAAAGGTTCATGCCTATGGCAAATGGAGAAACGGAATTATGCACGGAAAGTGCTACCTGGAGTACCCTGACGGGAAATACTACTTCGGCGAGATTCGAAATGGCGAAATCGAAGGTAAGCGTTGAAAAAACTGATAGAATTCTTATTTTTTTGCAACATTTCTTAGGCTACGGCAAAATGGTCATTCCGTCGGTGGGAATGTACGAGGGCAGCTTCAAGGCCGGAAGATTTCACGGGTACGGCTGCTATGAGATGAAAGACAACGAAGTGTACGATGGAAACTTCCGCGACGGTTTATTCCACGGACACGGTCTTCTGAGGACAAACACATACACATACATGGGTGAGTATCAGGGGAACGCCAAGTGTGGATATGGCATTCTGGACGACATGGTGACGGGGGACAAATACATGGGAATGTTTGCCGATAATAAGAGAGTTGGCGCGGGCACATGCATCACAATGAACGGGGACTACTTTGAGGGGATATTTGTAGATGACGAGCTCGTTGGAGCGGGTATAGCGGTATTTGAAAACGATTACTACTACGAAGGCGAATTGACGATGAGCGGACCAGCAGGAAAAGGCGCCTACTATATGCCGCATGCAACTGTAGAAACAGTAAGTCTACTTTTAATATTTCATCTTCCCTATTTATGAACATAATTAGCGTTGTGTGTTTTTTTTTTAAAGGAATACGACGACGATGATTCTACAAAGTGCAGTATGATTGGAAATATAATCAGCGGCCATTTGAGTGGCACATGGAATGACGTTCGGATCGTGGCCGGATCAGTCGCCATCAATCGACAATTTGCAAAATTTCCCAAGTAAGTTCAAAAACGTCGTCCAGTGCACTCAATTTCATTTCCAACATTTTTAAGGTCTATAGGCGAATTGGTCGTTGATAACGCCCGCAAATGGCGTACTCTGTTCGAAAACTTTGAGGAGCATGTGCTCGGGACACGTGACAATCCCGCAACGCTCCAGCCAAAACAGCTGTGGAGTCGCATAGCTGTATTCATGACAAGTCATAAGAATCGTGAAAAGTGCAAGGACCAAGACAACCTGGCCACGTCCACGCACAGCTATTTCGCTAAGAACATATCACTGGGCTATTCATCATGTCTGGATAAAATAAGCATGAAATCCACAATCAGTCTTTCGGCGCCGCCAACAAAGGCGAGTTGTTTAGATCTCACCGACGAAACGCAACCAAAGAAATCAAGCAGCCAGGAAACACTCTACGAGAGCTGGGATGGTCTTTCATTCAGCGAAGAGAACTTTCTTAACAGCAGCATAATGAACGCTCAATTCGAAAGCTGGGCCACAGACTCCCTGACGTCCAATAGCACGCGTAGTTCAATTGACAGCACAGCCAACGTAAGCACGACCATATCAAATGGTCTTGAGTTTGTTCCAAGCTTTGGAGTGGAGTCACTCACGGAGGAGGATGTTGCTTCAATCAAGGAATACTTAGGGCAAGCGTTCAAAGACCCACACCACCCGTTCTATTTGCTGAATCAGAAAATAGCGAATTGCTTCTACACCTCTTACGGGTGCTGGAAAGTGAAACCTACGCCGATCCTGGCAAAGCAAGCAATGCGGGAATGGGAGTCCATTTCGAAGAGAGTATACATGTTTGTGAGAAAGCTATTTCCCGCACTCCCAGAGGAGTACTGTTCTCTGGAGGGATCAAGGGAAGTTGTCTCACACATAAGTCTGCTCTACCCAATTATCTTGTCCGAAGGTATCTACTCAGTTCTCTTCGTGCTCTACGCAAATAAGTACAGTCGCAAAGACGAGCAATATCGACAGAATCTAATATTCGCCGAAAAGTTATCTGATCGGGAGTTGGCGAAATGCCTGGCACTGTATGAGTAAGTGAATTAAATGAATTTCATCTCAACTTGCACATTTGAACTGAGTCGTCTTATAGGTCTCATCTAGGAGTAGTGTCCAATATTCATTTTGGCGAGGCCATCAAAATGCTTAAGCAGCTGCAGGAGAAGTACAGTCCAAAAGCAATGCTCACTGTTATTGAGAACGCTGTACAGTTAATAACAGAAGCATACAAGCTCGCTGCTGTTGAAACCGCTGTGATATTAACAGGCGATAGCATGATGCCACTAGCATTATTCTTGGTTATTCGAGCTGGAGTACCGCATTTAGGTGCCGAATTGGCCCTGCTGGACGACCTGACCGGTGGCTCAAATTTCCAGTCGGAAATGGCTGGCTTAGCCGGCTATTGTTATACCACCATAAAGGTGAGTTCAAATTACATACTGCAAATCTATGAATACATTTTATATAGCATCACTTTTTTTTAGGCGGCTTATGAACACATTACATCGAATCCAATGTCCAAGTCATAGTCTTACAGAGCACCTTGATATAACCAAACTCATTATCAGCAGCTGAGCAAATGTTGCAGCCATGCAACGCTTTCGCCTGCAACCCTGCATATTTCATCGTTGAAACTATTGTTGCTTATTTTCTAAGAGAGAAAAAATATATTCGTACATAAAATATAAATTAAATGTATTCTCTTAATTTATTCACCGTTATTGTAAATAGGATTTTTTTTTTTGGTTTTGGTGATAAGCTAAAAAATGTTTATATTATTTGATTCGAAAATGTATTTTGTAGCTCCAGTACAAAGCAATAAAAACTTAAGTACTACGATTTTGTGTTTTCTTTTGCAAAAGCAAAGCGACTTAAGCCAATATTCGCAGGAAAATTGATCATAATCGAAACATGACTCAAGCGACTGCGATGTGTTAAGTAACATATCATTGGGCTCGACGATAGTTCGCTATCGAACGATATTCAAATTCCAGTAGCAGACTGCGTTCTTGGTTCGAAAAAGGATGTTCGGAACGGGAGGAACCCTACTCTTCATTCACTACTATTGTTGGCTCACCCGTTGGCGATAAATGCACATATTACGGCAGAGTGTTACATATATTTTTAGTTTGTTTGTAAAACACAAGTCGGTATTATGGTACAAACCTCCGTTTCATGTCATTAGACAATTTCGTACTGATGTTACTCACAATCCCAGCCAGATAATAATAAAACTAAAGAAAAAGTAACTGTAACTGTAATCTTTTTTCCAAATGGTTCATGCCTTAGAAAATAGTTTATTTAAGTATGTGTTTCTTTTTATATATTTTTGTTTTTAATTATTTCTTACAAATATATATGTTTTTAAAAATATATAATATATATAATTATTTATCATAAATTGATTTTCCCTTTACATTTGTCGGTATTAATTTTTTTTTTATTTTATTTTTTTTTTTTGTTCATTATTTCTTATAAAAGCCTTATAATTTCTTTGAATTAATTAAAATGATATAAATAAGCACGTTCCTATTCGCGGATATAAGTGTATTTTTATTTTAATTAAATTTTGTTAGTTTTTAAGGGTTTTGTTTAGTGATTAAATATTTTCATATACGCCGAATTATCATTTTCCGAATTTAACAAAACGCTCTTCTCTTTAATAACGTCCATGAAATGGATGAAAAATAAAAATGATGTATAATCTATTTTTTTCCCTTAAATAAAACTTTTTAGAAATGCAATATTTACTAAATTTTCTTTTTCAGTGAACTTTCAAAGACTTTCTGTCCAAGGTACTGTTTTAGAATGAATTGGAGTAGCGAAATGCCAGGACTTGGATTTTGGTTCGATTTGGATGAATGTCTTATTTTTTTGTGTTTTGATGAATTTGTTAAGGAGAGTGTGTACGTAAGAGAAACACTGAACCTAGAATTTTTATAGAAAATTTGATTGGTATAATAATATTTTCTTTATCTAGAGTTGGTACTTGTTTACGTGTATACGTGTATATATCTGGTATATGTAAGTATATAAATATAAATATTTGTTATTCCCTTTTTTTGCTTAATTTATTTATAACTATTTTTTTTTTGTTTCATTAAAATTACAATTACAAATTGTTGTTGGTAAAAAACAAAAAATAAAAACAAAACCTCATTACTTTTGTTTATTAAAAGCCTATTTCGTTTATTTTGCTTGAATCTTGAAGATTATGTAATTTACACGAAAATAATATGAAATTTTTTATTCATATACATATATATATATATATCGTTATTTTTTTTTTTTTATATATATACAGTGATGGACAAAATAATAAATACAGATGTCTATTGCGGTCAGTACTGTAGTCCCTGTGATCTATGATTTTAGAAAACAACGCCACCTTGTGGGTTGTAGATGGGTAATTTATGTACAATTCACTCACGGCAGACAGCCACTACTATGAATTGAGATGGATTTTGTTCAATATTACTGTTTTATGCCATACTGTTCAGCGCTCTTTTGAAGTCAAGGCAACACGCCAAAGCAAGCAGAGGTCGGCTACAAACAAAGAAGCTACAAAATGAACGTCATATACTTGTTGAAACGAAAACCCAGTGCAAGAACTGCACGAAGAAGTTTCCTGGAGTCCAAGCTTATATCACACTCATCCGGGAAAAGGTCCCAAGAGTGGCGATGTGGGTTAATTCTTATCATAAGGTCGGAAATTAAACTCAATGTTTGATCTGATTAATTTCACATCCCGTAAAGAAGGCTTTTTTAAATTGCATTGCTATTTCTAATAGACAACATATCCAAAACCATAACAAGGAGTTTAAAGAGCGTGAAATTATAAAAAATAAAATTATAAAAATTAAAAAACAGTGTCCAATTTTTATTTTATCTATCATCCAAGCTTATGAAATAACGAAGAAGCTATAAGACATATAGAATCGCGTCTACTTTCTGCAAAAATCAGCTGCTTTGAAAGTTTATGGAAGATATTCGAAATGTCGCAGAATATTAAATGGTTACAAGTGTATTTATTCATCAATCACTGCATACACACACAAATATGTATATTGAATTTATAAATATTTACAATAAATTAAGTCAATCGGTACGTTTCAAATATACCTATTATTTTTTTTTCATTTTAGTTTACAATTATGTACTTTAAAAAAATTGTTGTGTATTTATAAAAAAAAAATTAAACGAAACAAAATATAATGCGTCATTACAGCGTTGATTAATTTAAGTTAACATAAACAACTTTCAACCAGTTCTCTCGTTATTATTATTTGTTTAATATGTATATCTATATTTTATATTTCGCAATTTTGCTGTTTATATAAGGATAAAGTGGAAATTTTTCTTAAAGAAAAAAATCACGAAATTGCCTTGATATTTTTACTCTTATATGTTAATGTATTACACATGCGTTGGTGATTTTCATTTAAAAAAAAAAAACAATAAAAACAAAACGGGTTAAGATTAAAATGTCTTGTTTAGACCTTCAAACGGGTGCATACGAACCATTTTAACATAAAACTCCTCACTATTGTCTCGAAAATTATTAAAAATTACTATTCCATAAGTTTATATGTAGTATTTTAATTTTTTTTTAAAAAAATCTAGCCTAGCATGTTGTAAAATTTGTAGAAACTGTTCCTATAGTCGACTTTGAATTGAGCTTTTCAAAAATTGTTTAAAACAGCACGCTAGACCAAAACACAAATTAACAATAAACACGTGTTAAAACTTATATATTAATAAACATGTATTCCCACTGTTACGTTTTGTTGCTAACGTCGTTTGAATTGGGCGGACTACCGATTTGTTGCTGTTGCTGTTGCTGCTGTTGTTGTTGCGATTGTATCGTTTGGGTTGTTGGCTGTTGGGGCTGTTGTTGGGTTATAATAGATGTCGTCGCTGATGTCTGCTGTACTATTTGCATTTGATGATTTGATTGTGTTAGATGGGTTTGTTGGAGGATTTGTTGCTGCTGTTGTGATTGTTGCTGCTGCTGCAGATGATTGTTGAGCGGATTATTTGAATTGCACAGAACACTATATACAGAGTCGACTTTGCTTAGCTTCTCGAATAAGGGTATTAGCTCCAGGAGTTCACAGTCAGTGACGTCGTCAAACCACGATTTTACAGGAACCTATAAAAAATATGCATGCAATATTAATTGGAATGCCATTACAAGTCAGAGCATACCGCATTATCGGGATGAAATATGTAACTAGCTGGTGAATTGTCAACGATGACAATTTTTTGTAAATCACGACCAAGTCGATTAAGGTCCTTAATATAATTTCCCCTGTAGTAAACGCACGATTCCCTAAACAGTCTTGCACGAAACACATTCCATCTGAAAAGCAATATAAATTAGAATAGTCCATTCTTCATCAATGCAGAGTTTTATACTTACTTATCTAACAGATCTGCAACAGGATCTGCATATTTGGCTAGTGATGCTGTAAACAGTACGCATTCATATAGTTCTCCCATTTTCCGAAGGAACTCATCGACATGAGGCCGTTTCAATACATACACCTGGTGTATTGTTCCGTCTATTTCTACCGGTACAATAAAGTCTGCGTTTGGAATTGGCTGCAAAAAAAGGATATAATTATATAATGTCATAAGCTCGCTATATCACGTCCTTATAAAATAGGATTACACCATCAAGGGGCACGTGGCAGAGGAAATAAGGTTAATTTTAGATTCAATTTATAATTGGAATTCATTCACGTGGGAAAATTGAATAGGTCCATTTGCCAATTCGGTTGTTCTCCGAACAGTACAAAAAGACTAACACAGAATGATAAAATTCCTATACAGGTCTAGTATGTTTTGGTTTTTTTAACACAAACGCATGAAATTCAAATGCAGGTCTTGTATGCTTTAAAGAAACGGATAGCGTGCGTAAATTTTGCCAAGTATCCTCATAAAGCGATTGCCCTTCCAACATTTATTAACCTTTCCTGAGCTTTTTTATGATTATTTCATACTACATTCATTTCAAACTACATCAAAACTGTAACAATTTAAACAAGTTTAAGGACAAAAACCGTATGTTCTAATATTTTGGGCTTGCGGAGCACTTTTTGCCTCAAAGTGAGGATTCCCCTTCAAAAGGCGAACATTTTTTAGTACTTGATCTTTTAAAATGGAAAACAATTAAAAGTGATTTCACAAGAGGATAGAAAAAAAAACCCACTCTCAATTGAAAAACAGACCTCGAGCTGTCGTTTCAATGATCCGAAAATAAAATACATTTTCACTCGCAGCCGGCGTAGACATAAGGAAAACTGTTTAGACTTAAACCACTCAGCAAAACCGATACATTTAAAATGCAGCACACACCAAATCCATGTTATAAATTCCGAAACTCATTTCCTTATCTATGAATGGTAAGCGAACGAAGGAACGCGCGCTAGAAACAGACATGAGCACGAACCACGTCATCAATTAACGGGCCAAGAAGAAGAGAGGAAGGACTAATGAACAAATAATTACACACTTATTAAAGTCCATCCGGATGATATCGCAACTTATTGATGGACGAGTACACATGTTTTATAGCGTTGTTCCTCTGATTTGCTACTCACCTTAAAACTACTGTGAACTAAGGTCTCATCCAAATCGATGACCATGCACTTTTTATGCATATCCGAGTGCCTAACCTGAGGTAGTAGGTACCTTTGTTGGTCCGGTAATGGCGGTGGTGTTGTTGATCCATCGATCGGTGTGCCATTTTGGTTAGTTTTCGTTCGGTTGCGTCGCCAACAACAGAGGATCGATTGGAAAAATCCACGCTTTGGAGGTTTTAATCGATCGACATCATCTGGAAAAAAAAATTAAAAACAATTGTAACAATTTTTCGGAATGGTTATGTGTAAAACACTAACAGATACAAATTAAAAATTATATAAATTTGTCGAAAAAAAGTAATAATAACATTTCGCAAGAGCTATTTGAACCATTAGAGGGAATATGCGTCATTAACTTCGGTCTACCGGTTGTGTGCAAAGTTTGTTAGCACGAACAGAACTAGAATTAATTTTTTAGGAAGAAAGTTGCAAAGGTCTTGTGTGTGATTATTTGAAAGCCAAGTTCCTGATTAAAGTCTCAATAAAAATCATCGACCTTGGCATTTGCATCTTAGACACACGATAACAATGTTTTTGTTATGAAATCAGTTTAACCCGTTCGTCATACCACTAATTGGATGGATAAATGAGTCTAATTACAACCGAGAGAAGAAAGGAGCAGTAATTTAGCACGTTCTGGTATAACTCGTCGTATTGGAATTGAAATTATTACAAGAGTTATGAAAATTATATAGAAAGAGTGCATAAGGTCACAGCTAACGATAGCATGCGTTGGATGCTTTTTCAATAGAAAATCAACGATGTTAATGCGCCAATGTTAATTTCTAATGTTGAAAAAGATTATAACCAAAACCATTGAAAAAATTCCATACAATTTTTCTGCTCACTAGAAGAAAACCCTCACTCAACGCGTAATTGATGGAAATGTCACAAGCTTTTGCATTCCACACCTCCTCAAAGATGCTACACATAAATAACTCGTATATTGTATCCAATTGGTCTTGTTTAAGAAAAAGAAGCTGAGCATTCTCTTCACCGTAATCCAAAATTTGAAACAGACCACGGTGAATAAAAATGAGAAGATACAGTCTCAAGTTGATACATTGGGGTTCCACACCAATCACGGGCATTCTCGATTAAATTTACGGACACAAAAACTAGTGCCTAACATCAGTTTAAGGGCTCATTCCAACAACGGGCCTATTAATGCCCATAAATAATTTACTTCGAAATGAAAATTTAGGTGTCTAGAACACAATAACATGGCCTCAATCTTCCTGTGACGTCATTTTTGAAAAATAACAGAAAAACTTCATCACAAGCACTAACATCTGGTTCTACTTCATTCTTCTTGTTTACGAGTCCGTAGTCTGTTTATATAAGTTCAACGAAAACTACAGAGGGTGGGCGGTGGAAATGCAAATGTCACTTCTCCACAGCTTACGAATGCAAAGTGTGATTTGATATGGTTATTATTCCAAACGTTTGAGCCGCACATTACTAGAGCTTGTGGGTGCTGAAAACAATTAATAAACCGAATTAGTTACCGTCTAGTCAGTCGGCGCAAAATTGCTACAAATTCTTTCATGCGATAAATAAAGAGAGAAGGTAAAGCTTTATTCGATAATAAATAACGAAAAATTCGATGTCGAATTGTTAATTTAAAGCCATGCATGATGCAATTACTTAGTTGAAATAATTGTGGCTATTGCTTGAATTTGCCTGTTTGTCTGAACTTCGGTCGTTTAACATACTCTCATTTACTCGACTACGTACAAAAACCAGTTGAACCCTCCATAAAATATAAAAGATCTAAGAACAACATAGAAGAATTCGTGCTTTTCTGAAATTTACTTACCACAAGCTTTTCAAAATTCGTCAGGACAACGACTAAGATTCTTTCAACTAACTTGCTCTCTCAGGTATCAATGAAATCATTTTAAATAATGTGACACCAATACTATTTTTACTAAATATAAGTGTTCCTAACTATTCTCAAAATTTTTGGTGTGATACTTATAGAATATGTATTTTTTACCAATGCAAACTCGTATTATTTTTTCTTAACTAATAAACAATAATTAAACGAAGGAAGTCATTAAAAATAAATAGTTCATAGATCACTTCAGGCGTCTGTTAAACTACAATGGATTCCTTCCAATGGAACACTTCAATTAATTGTATTGTTTCTGAGGACAAACTTCCTTGAAATCATGGATTAAAGAGTTATACCTTCATAGTGTTCACCGCCAAGACAATGTGAATTATTTGAAAATAGAAACCTTAACTCCTTAAAGAGCTTTACTCCTCCAGCCATCTCCCTTGGCGACGCAGAGGCAAACATTGTTAGTTGAGACCAAAGACACAACAAAAGGGAAATAAAATTATAAGTCTACTTAAGAATGGAAGGGCAGGCTCACACATTTTATAAACACGCAAATGCATGCAGTACGAATTCCTGACAGTCATATATCCTTTTAGAAAATATACTAACAACAGAAACATTGAAATTAAAATCGAGTTATTTTCTCATGAATATAACAACCAAGTAAAGCAATCGAGGCACCATACAAGGTTGGTCAAATTCGACCTCAATCGACAAACAGTCAGTACTCCGCACCTTCCTGCTGGTGAAAGTGAAAGAAAAGGTAAAAATAGAAAGAATTATAATTCAACAGCGACCAGTCTTAGAACCCCCGTAGAAAGGCCAAATGTGCTGTTAAATGCAAATTTAGACCTTTAACAGACCCTGGGTGAACATTATTACAGGTTTGTTTCTTATGTTATTTCTTCTGCTTAAGGATGAAAGATAAATATATGCAGCAGCGCAGGCTGCCACACTTCAGATCCTTTCATCTAGCTCGCTCGTTCATTCAAAAACAAAAGCACTTACCTACTTCTTGACGTCATAAACGGGTAAGAAATCGATTTTATTTTTCTTAGCCTTAAGTGGTAGTAATGGTGAGAATTGAAAATGGAAAAATGTCAGGAAATTGTTCGATATTCCATATAGGTATACTTTTAGCAGAAAATACAAGAATATGACCACTTGAATATAAGACGTCCTTCAGTACATACTCGCAAAGATACATGTTAAAATGGTGTGATGATAACAGCTTATGTGCTACTATTGCTTTTTTAAAAGAACTTTCAAGTTTCACAATAACAATTGAAAGGACTCGGCCCACAGTCCGCTTTCAGGGAAATTGAAAAATCATGTTCAATCGCTTTTAACAACTGAAAACGTTTTACGATTTAACTGACCTCTTTTTTCTTTTTTTTTGCTTCTGTCATTCCTTCGCCTCTGGCAATCAGGTCAAAGTTTTTTCCAACTTAGCCTAAGCAAGCTTTGGATATGGAGAAACCATCTACATTCGACCTACTTGGACTTTTACTTTCTTCTTTTAAGGATCCTAGTAATGGAGATTAACAAAACAAAAGAACTTAACGTGAAACATAAATGGATCTTTGAGAAGCGGCAAGCTCCCTGTACGCAGTCGTTAAACAACAAGACAATTGTGGCTTATAATGAAGTCTATTTCTTGACAGATAAGGCTTGCCTTTAAATATCATTTCATTGTGAATGACAATTAGAGTAGTCGGATTCTTGGCGAATTGTAAACTCGAATAAGGATAATAGACTCCACATGAATCGCCGTAAAGAAGGCAATCCCAGTTCATGTCTAAAAAGGAAGCTTCTTTGTTATTTATTGCATTCCTTAATCATGTAAAGGAGATAACTTGAAAATGCATCAGTTCGGCTATGATAGAGCCACCATAAATAAGGGTCAAACGATCGATTTGGAGGGGAACGGGTATGGTATGATTTAAATAATAATAACGAGTAAGCAAAATGTTCACTTAGACTTAAGAAAAGTTCTGCGCTGCAGATGATACCGCGTCGTTCCTGTGGGGCAGGATCAAATTGTTCGCACAACAGAAAGTGTTTAAATCGAACATGAAGAAACACTTTCCAGACCCGGTTAAAAACACTTCATTATTGCCTCAATTTAATTGACACGATGTTTAGAATTCTTTCAACAAGTTTCAACTTCCACTTGGCATCTGAAAGTTTTCTTGAAAAGATTTGATTTAAAAAAAGATTCAAACCAAAAAAAAAAGGGTATTAATCTTTATCTCATCCAAATGGAATAACTATGATTACTTCCCACTGTTCTAGAGGACATTCATCGGAGAATATTTTTTGCAAAGCAAAGAAAAAAGGACAAGAAAATGTTTTGCACTTTGAAAAATTGGCACTGTGCTCGGTGTGACAAATGTAATGTCCGTCCTGTCCTTTTATGTCCGTGGGAGTTCGCATTATCGAGACAGACGATGTAGAGTCATTAACATTGTAATGCAAGGGCCATTGACCAAGAGATTTTGTTTCTTATAAAAAGTTAAAGCACATTTTTAAAGTTTTTTTCTGAAAAAAAAAATTAAAACGTTGGGAATTTTTATTGACCCAAATCAGGGAAGTACTTAATGAATTTTATAATTTGTTTTAATAATTATTTCATGAGAAGCAGAATATACCCAAGTTCGTTTTAAAATAAGCAAACAGTGCCCAATAATTACAATGGCATCGTCTATACTAAATTCATGAAGAAAGTACAATTTTATGGGTGAGTAGGTACACTTATCAGGTTTTTTGTGTTTCGTAACATGAATAATCGTATTCTCGGAAAAATATTATCGCTCCATCGATTAACACTCTGAGAGCATTCACACAGTCATGACACAAAGGAGTAATTATTTCAAGCTTAAACTGTCATTTTTTCAAAATAGGGTGGGTCATCAGCTAATCTCTTTTTTAAAGCTCGCTGTTGCTGACAAGTACTCATAGATCCATCTCTGGACTCACCTTGTTTCGCCTACCTAGGTAATAGGCTGGAATTCAAGTCTATAGGGTGTATGAACTAAGCCTTGGTAGCTCATATGCCCTTTTTTTATAGAATTGCCCTACTCTTAAGGAATTTTTGCTAAACTAACATTGAAATTTTGTAGACACACAATGTAAGGGAACCATAGAATCCAGCGTTTCTAGTCAAGCTTGGATGAAATAACACGTGATTCCTCTAATATGTAGGATGTTAAACATGTCGTTCACTATCCACTTAAAAGTTGATGCGCTAATATACTGGCGAGTTGTTTGATTATTTTATTCTATTATGCGGAAGAAATGAAGCCTTAACCTGAATGCATAAGTTTAATTAAAACCGGGTACCCAAGAACCCAATGTCAATCCCGAAACCTTTTCATAACACCATCGCATGGTGACCATAAAATAGTCAAGAATCTCATGTTTCTTATGTATGATTATTGGTTATCGATTGTGTGTACGGGATACAGTGGGGTGAGGTGCATCCCAAAGCCCTCATTTTATTACCATAATAAATATGACAATATATCGTTTGCCTCATTTTACTTGCCAATAGAGGAAGATGACAAAGTCCTTATGTCCTTTTTGTCACCGATACAACAATCCGGGGGAGATGGCGACAAAAACTATTTGTCATATTTATCTACGACTAATCTCGTATGTACACATATGTATGCACTATTAAAGTGCCGTTATTCGAAAATGAAGGATGTGCGATTGAAGAAATATGGAAATATAACTCACAACATTGAAAAAAAAGGTTATAAGGCACGCTGAGTGGTTACAAAAATAGAAACCGAGCCCGAGCTACCACCTACTAAGTGGCGAGAGGATATTGCTTGTGTGACGTGCTTTGGCTGGAAGCGGGCACCTGGTTGTGAAACCAATTGGAAGGACATTGCATGCGACATTTCAAACATTCTGTACATACGAGTACTAACACGGGCGATGTATAACATCCCTTATGCATATGAACATACACATATTTTTATACTTTAAAGGAGGAAATTAATTTATCTGCAACTAATGGGCTCGTCCTTCAACGAAAATTGACACTACAAATTTTTTTATCGATAGCAGGAAAACTATAAGCAGAAGGGCATGGCAAAGACTTCGAGTGGAATTAAAAGTGTAACTTGCTTTATTCGAAATTTAACAGCATTTCATCAAAAGAAGCGATTGTTGGGAGAATATTGGTGACATTTAGCTCAGTGTTCATCCGGCAAGGTCAGATGAAATATTAACTTATACTTCAGGTTCGTCCATTTCGAGAAAATACCAGCAATTTGACCAATCCGCAAACACTTCGTACTGCATTTTGTATAGAGATCTTGAGCCACATACTTAATTAGAGGTACAAGAAATGAACAAATTTAAGACAAAATTATTGTCTGTGATGTGGCTCATTTCCTTTTTCCGAGTACATAAAGTAAACAAAACTGTCGCATCTGTGGTTCCAAAAGCGAAAGATAAAAAGTGGAACAACCTCTTCATCCACAACGATTGGCATTTGTATGCTGACTGTGTCATTGCGCCACAAATTTTTTGCTTGCACTATTGTTTCAGAGAATGAGTTGTGCTATCGAACGATGTTGAATGTTGATTTTAGCCTGAAATGAATGCTATGGACGTGAACCACGTCTATTTATAGCAAATTTCCTGGAGAAATCACTCAAATAAAAAATTTTATTCACGAGATTATGCCGCAGTTATGCGGAAACGGGATAAAAAGTTTCATCAAAATAATAAATATTTGGGGCAGGGCCAAGCGGGATATTTCGTCGACATTCCACTCCACAACTGACATCAGAGTAAGAGTTTGTACTTAAGAATCAAATAATATCAGCAACCAAATCACGCTGCTTTGAAACTACAAAATTTGAATGCTAAGAATGTTTGACAAGTATCTTGTGTTTAATAGCACATCGATTTGGTGGACCTTTAAATGAATCACGGGAAAACATTATGTTTTTGTTTATCTTTAACCCTACAAAATTTAAAAATATTAACTTACACTTGCAGAACAAAACATACTCAACAAGAACTCATAATTTGCATTAACAATTTGATTTATGGCAGCAATAATTAATGATAAACATGCCAAATGTCCACAATTGTGAAAAGCAAAAGCGCAAAAAACACAAAATTTGGCTTCAAGCCAATTCAGCATGAGCTATATTTCCGAATGTTTATTTTATACAGATTTTCTTTTTCGTGCAGTTTTCAAGATTCGTTTATTCTTAATTTTTCGAGATTTTCAAATTTCCCAGGCAGAATATTTTTTCCGCCCAAAAAAAATAAAAAAAAGCTTGTTTATTTACTACTCTCGCAAAAACATAAAACACGTTTCGCATACATATAATTTTCATTTTGCATTTTTTTTTTATATTTTTAGACTGTGATTTTTTAGTAAAAGCTTAGATTTATTTCTTTTCTTTAGCACCATGTTCTCAAATTTTGTGCGAATACAAATGCATTTGTTGTGCACATTTGTTTTTGCATATTTGCTGTTGATACTTTTATATTTTTGAAATCAAAGTTTTGAGATCCTCTCTTCAACTTTTAGATGAAAGTTTTTTTATTTTTCTACCCATAAGGAAGGAAGTGTTTTTCGTTCATTGCACAGACTCCTTTCCCGACACCCTCATGGCACAGAACACGTACTGCCTTTCTTGAGGATAAAGTTTCATGACTGCTCGTGCAAATATTCATTCCAACACAAATCGCCAGGAGCACAAGCAAAACGAACACAAGGACTCGTGGATCAACAGGTGTCAATGGATTATTTCCATGGTTTATTTTTGTTTTTTTCGCATGGTGGCTGAATCCAATCTACCCTACCTCAATCTAAAAAATCCTCCCACTTTCATATTTTCTTTTTTGGTTTTTCTCTGTCTGGATTTTATCTCGTTTTTTGTTTAAATTCAATAGGTTCGCTGGAAGGCCCTACCTGCTTTTGTTTCAAAATTGGCACACCAAAGACTTGAGTTGTGAAGAAAGTGATATTGGTTGTGGCTCTTTTTTAATTTTAAAATGTTTCCTAGACGGATGGTTTTAGAATCAATCATTTGGAATAAAAACAAGAAAAACAATATTAGTAAAAAAATGTTATTCAGATAACAGCTTACAAAAAGGAGGGGTACTGGAAACAACAATGCTGAGGGAAATTTTCGAGTAATTCGGGCTTTTTAAATTGAATTGATTTGATTTAACTTGCACTGTACCCGGGAAAAAGTTTAACAAACGGATTATGGGATTTTCATTCTGAGAATATTTTACCCTCCATCGTTAAACAAGCCGCTTTCTAATCAACAGACTCTGTATACTACCGTATCAACAATATTCTGGTGTCATCATCTATTTCATTTAACCTTAATGTGTGCCCAATTCATCTTATCAATTAAAACTAGGTTACCAAAACCACTTCCATTTTTCTCACTGAACCACCGCGAGAATTAATGTCTCTTTTCATTTTCTACGAGTAAGTTGTGAATGGCAAGTCTAGACACTTTGTTAATTAAGAATGATTCAAAGTGTTTTAATTGTTTACTTTGCTTATCTGCGTAATGAATACTCGGGTTCTTTCAAACATTGCTTTTTCTCAAGACCAACAAAATATTCTTCTCTTGTTTTTCCTTTGAAATTCATGTCACTTGAAAGGTCATCAGTCTAACCCACACAAAGTATACTATATATGTACATAGGTGGGAAATGATTTCAAGCCGTATTTTTCATTACGTGTTTAGCTGGCATTTTATTTGCCTTAGTTCTGGTAAGCATCGTTTCCAATACAAATCATTATCTTATCGCTTTAAAATCTTTCTGTTAAGTTGTTTTTTTTTTTTTATTAAAATAAAACAAGTCCATATTTCGAATCGAACTTGGCTGAAATAATAGAATTCGTTCTCAAGGTAAATTACGTTCTGAAAAACAATATTTGTGATTAGTTTGGGTGTTATTATTATAATTATTATTATCACCATTATATACATTTAATATACTTGCCGACAGATATGCAAATTAGTGCGGTTAATTCTAATGGTTGCATGACAAAAAGACAACAGAGATGTGGAAATTTCAAACGTTATGAAAGTATGCGCAATCTGTAGTTAACTGCCAAGACGAGGGGAGGAATAAGTATAATAAAATAGCCTGATTTTAATAATTTATTCGAAATGAATTGTTGCTCGTAGGTTGTCAGTCAACCGTGATTGTTGTTAAAGTTATTATTTGTTAATTGCAAACAAGGCAGTACTTATAGTATAGTGTATACTACGAGTTCTGACCATTACAAATTTTTATAGGACAAGTTTTGTCGCTTCAAATAAATAGAAGAGCGAAAAAAATTGCAAAAAAAAGGGATATTTTTACTCAAATTAAAGGCCAAAGAGCTAACGTTAGTAATGCTGCTACTTCGGTTCTGTCCACATCTAGTCATTCTATTAATTAAATTTTGTATTTCTGTATTTCGCAAAAAAAAGGCCTTTCAGTTTCGTAAAGACAAAAACTTGTACTTCAATTGAGCCCGATTCGAGACATTCCAAGTTCAGAAAACTTTTCACGAAAAAGTATGGCCCAAAAACCAAACCCCACTGTCAATCGTTATGGACGGAGAAGTTCTTCTACATTTCTTGAGTCTTCGGAAGAACAAATGTTACAAGTTTGTTTTCTATATACCAAGAAAGTATAAATCATGATTGGTTTATTCTTCAAAAACCGAATCTAGCGTTCCTTGCGCAAAACTTTGTACAACGTCCCATTTACGCTGCTCATAGTCGTCTTCCTCAGCAGCTTATTCCACGCAAAACCATCGCTTCGCAAGAGGTGAGTGTGAAGGAGGACCAATATTTTCAAAGCCATTCGAAGCAGGAAAGTGGTTGACCTACATCCGTTTAACACGTTCGCGGACATATGGTTTTCAGTGGGGAATGCTAGAATGACACACGCATATCTCCGACATTTTTAGAGATATTTTATCCGGGATTGGACCAAAATGATGAAAATCGATATAGAATGCGATTGTGATAGTTTTTACTCACTCTTCAATTTGACGGCTATTGCCGCAGCAGCCCAGCTATAGCGTTAAAGTTTGTCAATGGGACAGCGCGGCATAACCCGACATGTCGGCTATAGCCGTCATGACCCATCGAAGAAAAAACTTATGCAAATTGACAAGACGGCATATCCAGCTATAAGGAAGTTGTGAAATACATAAAAAAAAAACTTGATTTAGACATAAATTAATATATTATTTTAAGAAAAACAGAACGCAAACAAAACGTTGGAAACAATTCAATTTACCGAATTCAATAAACAAAAAAAAAAAAATACATTCAGGTATGAAAATGAATACAAAAAAAGGAAAAAATATTTGCATCACTTTGTTTTGTAACTTGAGAAACCTTATGTATTCAAGAAGTGTGGTAGTCTTCGAAGCATTTACCAGGACAAAGAGCAACATTGTCAGGACAGTTTTTGCACCTATATGAGGTTTCCTTCCTTATCTTTGACTTGTTACATTGCTTGCATCTCTTATAAACAACTTTCCTCTTTCGATTCGTTTCAAATGGAATTCTTTCAATGAAGTGTGCACGAGAACTATCAATTGAACCGCCTTTTGAAGTTGATGGTCGATTTGGTGAAGAAACGGATGATCTATTTCCTCCATGATCATGACCCGGCACCAACAGTGATCTTCCAATCATTATGCTATCTGGCAGGTGTATTAGAGATTTGATGAGACTATTTCTAAATTTAATAAATTCCAATTTCGTATCATCAGTTTTTATTTTGTATATGTAAAATGAATTCCAGACCGCAACATCTAGCATATGGAACATCACTTTCTTATACCAGCGAATAGTTTTTCTTGGTGAGGAATAGTACGATATCATTTGATCCGCTCTATCTATCCCAGACATGTAGCGATTATAAACATCAATTTCCTTGGGCTTTTCCTTAGAATGTCCATATCGGTTGGAAGTTGTGATAATTACAGGATGGTTCGCAGTTGTAATACAAAGCACGTCACGTTTGTCGCGCCATTTCGATACATATACCTGACCTTGACGTAGCCACACATGTTCTCCTCGTGTAAGTTTCTTAGTCGTTACTTTACTAGGGTTTCCTTTCCGATTGGTGCGTAACGTTCCGGTAGTATGTGTCTTTTGAGTCAACAGAGTTTTGGAGAGACCAACACTATTGTAGAAATTATCCATAATAAGATGATGGCCTCTGTAGAGGTATGGAGACATAAGGCGAGTAACTATATCACCAACTTTTGAAGATTTGTTATTGATTGCTTTCCCTTGGTAGATTTCGACATTTAAAACGTACCCGTCACTCGTTGTAAGTTCGTAAAGCTTTATCCCATATCTTGCTCTCTTTCCTTTAATATACTGCCTGAAACTAAGTCGTCCTCTGAACAAAAGAAGAGATTCATCCAGCGCAATATGTTCCTTAGGATAGTAGGCTTTTTGAAAACTTTCCAAGAAAAGCTTCATCAACGGTTGGATTTTCTTCAATTTAGTTTCATCACCTTCCTCAGTAGAGCAGCTGAAGCATCTTAATAGTTGTTCAAATCGCCGGCCGGTCATTGTATACCGAAATATTGGATGATAATATAATGGGTCATTAGAAAAGAGATCACGAATCTTTGGCGGTTTGACTTGGGCTTGAAGCAAGCAAAGCCCAAGGAACTTAAACATCTCTTCGGAATGCGTTGGCTTGAAAACAGCAAAACGTGCATGTCTGGTTTTACGACCATAGCTTGAGCAGAGTTTTTCTCCATAAGCATTTGTCGAACTCACAATTTTGTCAACTATGTTCGATCCAAATATTTGGTGGAAAACGTCAAGGGGAGTACATTTTTCGTCCAAGTTTATCTGCACTCCACTAATCCCTGCATCGAAATTGAACTGAGGTATTTCCTTGGTATTTTCAAACCATTCCCCATCTAATTCGGTTTCTGAAGCACTTCCCGATTCTTCGTCTTCCGAGTCTAAGTCAGAAAAGCTATCGCTATCTGATCCTTCAGGACAGTCTTGAATGATTTCATCGCCAGGTTCTGCCTCGGTGTTGTGCTGGTCATCTCCAATAACTTGGTCATCGCGTGTTACTTGCAGGCTTGCCTCTGGTGAAGTGTCTGGAGAGTCTTCTAATTGATCATCCTGTTCCGGTTGATAATCAGGATCGTCGCCGAATGTCCCATCATCGCTAAACGGATCATGTTCAGATTCCTCATTGGAATCATCCGAAATTTCATTAAATAGCTTCAAAATTTTCTCCTTTTCTTTACTGTAACGGTCCATATTCAAGCTATGTACATATATGTGTTAAAGTTAATTTGTGTATTTATTTTATTATACATATTAATTCGATGAGATGAGCATCATTTACCTTATTTTGCACTATTTCTATAAGAGCGCTCAAATGCGACCGTTGTCTGGGGACACTCTAAACTAAATGCACTGAAAACTGACGGCATATCCCGGCTTGATCGTGCGAAATGCAACAAGTTTGTGCAAGCTTTGTAAAAAGATAAAAATGATTCCGCAGGTCACAGTGAAGTGAAAATTGGACTCCGGTAGGACAAATAATGCTGGAGTATGGACATATAATGTATTTCTAGTCGGGGTATCCCGTCTTGTCATAACGGATCTAAAATTCTTTGACGGCATATGCCGTCGTGACCCGTTACTTTCCTTCACCATTGACGGCATATGCCGTCTTGTCCGCGAACGTGTTAAAATCCAATTTCTGCAGCTATTGAAGGCATTGGACCATCGTTTGCGTCGTTCGTTCCGTTAATGGTCTGAGAACCCAATTTTCACCGCCAAATCATCATTTGTGTGTGGTGGCTCACCTTAAGCATAATGAGTAAGCTAACTAGGGTGAGGACAACCCTTTCAAGGCATAATTTTTTTTTTTTTTTTTGTTAAATCTGAAACTGGAGCCATTCGATAGGGAAGACGAATTTTGATACTGATTAACCAATTACAATTGAAGACTTTAGAGCCAACAGACTATGCTGGGCCTTTGATTAAATGAAGCCCGTTTTTTTTTTATTAAAAAAAAAAATCCTTTTCTGACCAGGTCAAAAACTGACATCCCTCAGCATTTTGTTTCCTCACACCTGCCAGCTTTCATGCTATTATTAAGCAAATGTTCTTGTTCCTTGAAGGTCGTAGCTGTGCTAGCTGATCTTATCATCTTCTTATGATTATGACGATGAATAAGAAGATTTCGTAAGAAACGAAAAAAGGTGTTGTCTCCTTTGGGTGTGTGGATGTGCAAACAACCCCGCTCAATCTTCAGAAAATCATTATGTAACTTCTAATTCCAATATTAGCTCTACGAATAGGTATATGTTCTCTGGTAGTGCGATAAAAACCTATTTGAGCTACTCAGAGCATTCGGGGTGAGTTAGAGTTCTCTAATCTTAATCCATTTCACATTTGTGTAGTGTATCAGTGTTGGCCGATGCCGTTGCTGCCGCTGGGATGAACTTATCGCAAAAATACGAATATAATGAACCCAACAAATAAATAAACTATGCCTGCCGCAAGCGAGCAAACAAATCGGGCCAATAGTATGTGTAGAAATAAGAGCACAACTACACACACATTCAAAAACAGAGTGGGCAACAAAATGAAGAAAACTGAAACGATGATGATTTTATTCGTACGAATTTAATACGAATATGGTTCGACCATTCCATTGAAAGACTCAAGATGCAAAATTTCTGATACACATAGTCGGAGAGGTTTATGTCATTTTGTTCAACAATTTGTCTTCTTTTTTTATTCTTTCTTTGTTACTCAAAAACTCTGGCTCAGTATTGATGTTTATTGTCAACGAAACGTTGAACTCGACCCAAGTCATGTGTGTTGTGTGTCATTGATTTCTAATATTGTTACATAAAAATATAGCTTGTGTGTGGCTGCTAGAGTATGGACGTTGTAGATTACTTAATAGAGCTTCACCACTGATTGTGCTGTAAGCACAATGGGAACACACGCTTTATGCTCTGAGCGCCGGCATATGTGACGTTCGGGTAGTACTTTTTAATTGAAGATATTTGCAGCCCCCTTCGAAATCGTACGAGAAATAAGAAACTACACCGTTATTTTCATGTTTTCTCGATAAAAAATGGAATTTGACAATTTGAGTATTTGTTGTTTTTGGCAAAGCTATCAAATGAATTGACAGATCCAGAAACTAACTTTGACGAGTTAATGACAGGATGAAGCACCATTGAACCGCATTCGTAGACTTTTTACTAAACGATATGTTGTTAAACGTTAACATATGCCTCCTTGACACCCTCTAATCATTTAACCATTCAATTATATTTAATATTACCCCATTCGTCATATGATACGAGATGAAGCCGTAGAAATAACTTGCTGACTTGTGTTTTTTTTTCGCAAGCAAACAATAAAAGAAAGTGCATTTACATTCACAGACACTGACAAGATACACACAAGGAAATTAAGGGCACAACGAATAGTAGGTATGACTTTGCATCATTCAAGCGAGCGAAAAGTTGGCCAGTAACTACTGCAATAACTCCAAGCAAACCAGCGAACAATGAGTTGCAATAGTTGAGCACTGTAGATAGTGTTGGTGGTGACGATATATGCCGCAGACAAGGGGAGGGGAAAACAGTCAAGTGAAGTTGAAAAATGCTGAACTCGATTGAACCCATCGTTTGTGAAGATGTTTTACGTGACAAAAGTGCTGCAAATGGCTTCATAATATTCCTAGTAGGGAAAGAATTTTCCTATTGTATTTTTGTATTCGAATAATATAATAACATGAAATGAAACTCGTTTCGTTTAAAGTTTTCACTTACGCATATTCCGACGGCTTTGCGGCCGATGAAATGTTTATGAATTCTATTGACGGTTCCATGATTGCATATTGATATTCTTAATGGATTTAATTTGGCAAATACTCAAACGAACTCACAATAGGGGGCCTTGAAGTTTTCTTGACACTGAACTTTCTAATTTATAGGTTGTTTTGTCGTTAAAAAGTTTTATTCTATTCGATTTTCTTTCGGTAACTTTGCTATCAAGACGACAGCATTTCTTCGTGCGGATGATGCGCACATTTGAACAGATGTTTTATAATGAAAATTATACAGTTCCCAGGTCAGATCTTCGACCTCGTGAAGTTTATTTGTGTTTAAAAAACAATCATTTTTAAAACGTTCAAAGCAAACATAATAATATTTATGTGTTAGTTGGGCTGCGACATCTCCCTGCTCTACGTCGCTTATAAGATCCTATCGAGTGTATAGCGTGACATCTGATTTTTTTTTCATCAATCACACCAATCGGTCAAAACCAGTAAGGGAATATCAGAGAACAATCTTGGAAATAACCAGCAAACCAGCTTGAGCTCAGACCCTCTAAGGACTGGTGCTCTGATAACTAAAAAGGTATTGCGATTTTTAACACAAAATTATTCTGAGTGATGAGGTTTATTTCTATTTGCCTGCTTAGGTAAACAAACAAAAAATTGCCGCATCTGAGGCTTCGAAAAGCAACAGTCATAGGGGAACAGGTTAAAGCGGTGGATGCCTTTTTTCTTTCAATAGAATCGTTGGAATGATTGTTGACATTTCATTACTGTGTCACGTCATAAAACTGATGAAATATTGGCTCTATTCGAGATCGTGCAATTCAAAGCCCTTAAGAGTTTGTCTTTAAGGCTATGTCAAAGATACAGTCACCGCCGTAAACTCAAAAAAAAATTAAGACTTATTGATTAAGAAATTCAGCCGTAACTATGCGAAAGCATGATTTAAACACAAAATTAAAAGAGTGACTGTTTGAAGGCATGTTCGATATTGTATTCCTTTAAAAGTCGAGCCTTTACATTTAAATGGAAATATAACCAATTTCATCACTTGAAAATAGAAAACAGAAATACAATCCATCTATTGTTAAACTGAATGAAAGCATGTACAACAATAATATTCACACAATCTCCAATATACTCACTCACAATCGGGGTTTTGTTTTTATTTTTTTATCTCAAAGTAAAAACTCCCCCCACTTAAGCACCAGTTCCAACTACCTACATATGTACACGCTGCTAACACTTGTTATCTGAAAGGGTTTTTGTTTGCTTTTTTAGTGTTGTTAAATTTTCTTCCTAATTTGTTTTCTCGATTTTACAAATTTCTCTGCTACAAGCGCACCTTAACGTTGCGAATGTTAACCAAAAATAAAAATAAACACTCGTGATTAGATAAAATTTCGTAAAATTCAATGAGGCTCCCTCCTATTAGCAGACGTTAATTATATTATTTTTTTTTCTTTTTATTTTTTTTTTGCGAATTTTTATTTAGGTACATTTGCCAATTAAAAGTGCACCCCTGCCCGCGAGTTCTGTTTACAGACACAATTATAACAAAATTTATTTTTCGTGTTTTTCATTTGGGCTTATATTCTTAATTTGGCAGCAACCAAAACTAATTATGCTAACTCCATTGACACACAGCGCTGGTCCTGAGATTAGATTAGGGTTGAATCGTTCTTTCTTGGTTGTTTAAAAAAGTTATGATTTCATCAAAGAAAAGCGTCACCCGGCTGAGGCGTGCAAAGGTGAATACAATTTAAGACTTTCGGATATTTTATTTATAGCCAAGGTGAGTGCACAGATTTGAAATTAATTATTATAACCCCCGGCGATGTTGTTTGAGTGCTGGGAAAGCATTTTCTTTGATTTATTTTCGGCTTCTTAGGTGTGACAACAATCGTAGAAACCGCACTTTATTGTATGTCTATTTCGAGAAGGGTGACTGCCTTTTTATTTGCGGATGTCGAAGGTATTAGTTTTTTTATCTACATAAATTGGATATAAGTTTTATTTTGTGTCGAGCTAGAAAGTGAGACACAGGAGATTGAATGTTCTTTGGCGTTCATCAGTAAAAAGCACTTGCAAAGGGACAAGCGTTATTGAAGACTAACATTACTCAGAATATGTGTCGTGGCTGGTCTCGAAAACCATTCAATCAACATTCGCATTGAGTATCACTAGGCGTTTATAGTATACCACATAAGACAAACAAAAGAATTGGTAATTTAATATTCGGGAAGCGGGCGATAGGCATAGAAATTGAGTTCCATCCATTGGTCGGAAATGAAAAGATAAGTCGAAGTTGAAAAAGCAAGAGATATGCAAGAGATGGGCAGATAGAATCAGGAGATCGTCCACTCTATATATATTTTGTGAGACTTTGAGACTTCAGGAAACCAGTGTTTTGATTCGAGGCGGAATAAAATAGCTTCGAATTAAAAAGTCTTCCCAGTGAAACAACATCCGCAAGTTCATTCCCACAACGCTTCACTGTAACATTTTCAATTTATGATATTTTAACTCCAACGTCGTCTCATTTTTTTAATCTTGGACATTCTTAACATACATTTCAGAGAAGAATAAACCGCGAGGCACGTGCTTTTCCCCTAATAGGACAAATAACCAACCAAGAAAGTTTCTTTTTTTTTGTACTGTTGTGCATCTTTTGTTATTATACCTTGAAGTTTTTTTTTTTTTTGCTTACTTTATGTCCTTCTTGCCTAAGCTAAAACTTCTGAGTGCATTTAACTTTAGGAGCTCAAATATCAGTGAAAATAAGGACATTCTGGCAGGCCCACAGCTTTGCATGAATATGTATGAAGTAAATTGAGGGCATCAGGTGGTTAATGGAATTTGTCACTGCATTGCAAAGGATGAAAAGATGATGGACAGAGCGTGTGCCCAAGTTGAGAACACATTAATTAAAGTACGGAGTGTACTATGGAGGGGGCTTTTAACATTGTAATCTAATATAGCCTCAACAAGTTATCTTGGCCGACCACAGAGAGAGGCTAAGTCGTTGGCTGCATGTTGTTTTAACTTATTAATTTTGCTCTGTTATAATTGAAAAAGGTCAAATGAACTTATCGGCTTTAATAGTAATTGTTTAAGAGTGGAAACAGTCTAATAGAGTTAGCTCAAATGCTTTTTTCTAGTTTAACCACCGCGAACGTAAATGAAAATTGAAATTCGTTTGAAGTTCAAAAGAAAAGTTGGTTGAGTTAAGTATTTTGTTATGTTGCAAGTAATTTGATTTTTAACTTTTAATGAACTTTGGCCGTCTTAATCTCACTTCGACCCATTGTGCATATTTTATTGGCAATCCGCTGAGCCTTGCTCTTGCCAGATACCCAGCACTGACCCTAATTAAAATAATAATCCTTTAAGACGGCCTTTCATCTGGATATAGAACATTTTTGCTATAAAAAATAACTATCCTTTCTTCAAATATCTCAACACATGTTTAACTCAGGCAACTCCAATGGAAACAAGAAGAAGAAGAAGAAGAAGTGGAATCGAACATAAGACAATATGAGAATTTCAAAAGAAATGGAACCCCACAGTGAGAAAATAGTTTTTACTTAAGTGCTTTTTGATTATGATATCGAGTACCTGACGAAGATGTCAACAAAATCAGCGTATTTATATTTGTATCCTTCTTCTAGATTTGAAAGCATTGCGCCCCTAATAAACTAGATTAATTTTATGTATGCATATCGTAAAGTACATAAAAATGTGAACACTATTCCTATTTAAAAGTATCAAAGATGACAACAAATTATGTAGCCCTCCTCCTCTTTTTGTTTACGAATTTTCATGAACCGTGATTGTCAAATGCGTATCAAATCTTATCGAATTCGTATAGCAGTTAATGACATGCAAGTTAAATGCTCTCAGATCTTCTACAACAGGAATTCAAATCGTTGATGAAATTATACTTAAAATTTCGCTACTTGAGGACTAGAAGTCATTACCCTTAAATATCCTCGATGACGATGATGATTTTTCAATTTGTTATTGATATTATTATTATCATAACGAAGTCAATCCTAACATACTTATATGGGCTCATGACCAATCTGTTACTAGTTTAATATATGAAGTTTAATGACATTTCGTCGAAGCGTTTGCCAGCTACAGTCCGTTGAATGACGCTTTATTCGCCGTAGTAGTAGCAGCGTAATCAAGCAGCGGCTCCAGGGAAAGATCTTCAGGGTTTTTCATACTTTAGAAAGGGCATCGAAATGTTTAAAACTCGGTAAACCTTGCCTTGCAACTTGTTGATGAATAAATACAACTTTACTCATATTCAGAGTACTGAATAAATGAGCTTGCGTGTTTGGTTTTATTATAGCCGACAGAGTGTCCTCGAGAAAGCCTGCTATTGTGCGGTTTTGCTGAAGTACAAAGACCGATAGGTCTAAGTACTAGTCGTCGTTGGATAACCACCTGTTGATATTCAAACATACTCGATTCCATGTATTGCTGCTAGAGAATATTTTCCGCACTGCGTGTTCCGTCGTTTCCAATCTAATTTTTGTACTACTCGTCAATTGCATCAAAGGAAACGTTTGCCTGAAATCATCTCCATAAGAGTCACCGTATTTGATGGCTGCTCCTACCTTTTATTTGTTAAGTACATTGGCCCGGCCCTTGCAGTCGAAGAGGAAATCAGCTTGGAATATTAACTTCATTGTTAAAAATGATGATAGCCTTAAATCAGGTTTCTAATGTCTTTATTTATGTAGATCTATCGTCAATTTAGACCTTGTTATCATTTCCCCACTGTCTAAAAATGTCGTTAAATGAAAATGAAGCCCTTCCAGGTTAGGCTCTCTTATAACTCGTTTTTTTGTTTATCCCCAAAAGCGTTGTTAATTACTTATTCACCTTCAGCTATATTTATGTCTCCGTCCCGAATATCGATTTTATTGCCTACATTAGTTCCTCGAACAAAAGCGTCCATTTTCATTCCCGAGCTCGCATACTATTTCTTCGCATGCTAAATTTAATTTTCTTTTCAACCCTTTTCCAGAGCTAGTCCTTGACCTTTGTCAAATATGCCTAATTTGAAAAGGCACGTCGGACAAATTTATATGTCAAAGGATTTCCAATAAATAACAGTCATTTCCGACACCCGTTTTCACTTTACACTTCTAGGATCCTTCGTCAGGATTTAACACAAATCCTATTGAAGAACCTTTTATTGCTTGTATAAATTTCAAATACCTCGAAGTCGTCGTAGTCGCGAAAAGGAAGGACTTTTGACAACGAGGAAAGACACACATTTCGTGTAAATATTGTATCACGGATTAGCATGGGTTTCCCAGCGTCAAGTGGTCTGTGGGGGTGGAAGTCATAGACAGCACGCGAGCTAACTGCATTCAGTCATTTGGGAATTTGGACAACCGACGTTTTCTTTTCTTTTTTTTTCATTCACGATATTTCTCGTGATCCCCTGGAAAACAATTAACGAGAGCAAAAGTCGTGACACTTGGGACATTTAATGAATATGAACTATTTAATACTTTGTCAAGCGTTGTGAAGTGCGCCTTTACGTTTCTTTCTTTTCTTATATTTTGTATTAGCTCGCAGGGACATAAAACACGAGTCAATAAATGTCGAGGGACTTTTAAAGACCACCGATGTTATCTTTGAAATAAATTGTTATGTTTGATGAATTTTTATGATCTATTTTTAATGAATTCCACATGTTTTATCGCAGATTCAGCGCCTCTGATCGAGATAGAACGGAAGTCGTTTACTTATACAGTCTGCACAGTAAATGTTCATTGTTATGCGGGATTCAGAATATTACCTAATCCAGCGAGACACTTTATTTTATTTATTTTGGAACACAGACGAATATGTAAATCCGAAATATTTACTCACTTCATTTCAGCAGAACATAGAAAAATGTATCAACGGAGATTGAACTACAATGAAAAGGGATGAGAACATCAGACTTTAGACTAATGAACAGGAAGAATACCAAAGGATTCAATAGTTTGAAGGGAATTTCATTTCCTGGTCGGTTTATTGCCTTGCCAAGGCGCACACTTAATGTGAAACAGAGAATCCATTTTCTTCTTCGAAACAAAGAGTGTGACAGCATCCTCACGATTGTTTTTTTTTTTTTTTGTTAACTCTTGAGAAAGAAAAACGAGATACTTTCAAGTGTAGTGTTCACTTTGCACGCATCAATCTTCGTACCTACTCGTAGTATCACTCCTTTGCCGTATTATTTTTTCTAAGCTATTTAATATTCTATTTTTATTTAAAGACCATTAAGCGAACCCGGCTGCCGGCTGTTAGACGAAGAGACTACCTTCATGAGAACAACACTCTGGTGGGGTGAATTAAAAATAGAAATTGGAAAATTGGATGTGGTTTAGGAAGATAATAATGTACATAAAAGTGAACACAAAACGTAAATAGGACCGCATGTGATCCGAAAACATAGATATGTTCATACTAAGGAGAAGAAATTATATTTTGTTTATTGCTTTAGAGAAAATTATTTAGGAAATATGTATATTCTGGCACATACATTAACCTCTGTGCTACATTTGTATGTACCTCAACAACGAAATTATTACAACCATAATTATGTTACTGTGAATGAGGCCGAAAAGTTGGGGCCCACATTTTCTTACGAAATAACCAAAGAAACAAGGAAAGGGGCCGCAATCTTTAAGTGCAAGCAAAGTCATCGACTTGATTAAACAGAATTCTTAAGCCTTGAGAACCAGAAAAAAATACTTAAAACAATCTATTTTCTGTTCTGGGGTAAACAATCGAGCGGAATGTATATTGCCAACCCACATCCCAAACAATATTTAAATGAATGCAGCCTCAATCACAGGCAATGAAAACCAAATTCCTCGACTAACCTTGACCATCAATTAAGCTTTCAAATATTTGTAATTTTTATAATAATACCTTCAAACAAAATTAACGCCAACATAATCTCATCCGAAGTAGAATGCCCACGTCCGGTGCGCACTCAACATAGTTTTACAAACAAGATTGAATACATTGAATCGTGGATATATGTATGTACATTGAATCTCTGTTTTAATCACAGATCCAGAAGGCTGAAGCTACACCTATCTAATGAAACCACCTCTCCCGCTTGACACGGCACTTGAATGAATCTCAAATGTATAGACATAGGACCTTCATTCATTACTCTTTGTTTTGTAAAATCTCATAATGCTTGAGGGCGAAAAATGTAAAATGAAATTGGCGTCTCGCACTTTCAAGTGGCTACCTACCTTGCCGGATCTACGTATTTTTAAGAATGTTCAACTAAAATTGTTACATTTATTAATGAACGTGGATTTGAATTCCAGAAGAGTGGAGAAAAGAAAAAGGTTTACTGATGATATAAAGTAATGAGTTGAGTTAAAAGCTAGCCTCACCTTGCAATTACGAATTCGGTTCGGTTCCAATGCGTGTGTGTGTTTTTTTAATGTAATTTAACTGCCATAAGTCATGCAGAAGGTTATAAACAGCATTTAGAGAATGCGTATTACCTTTTGGTTTCAAAAGCAATATTTTCATGACGCATTTTTCGAACAATAGATTTTTGTTTAACTTTTAAAGAAATAAATATAGTATATAGCGAGTATAATTGCCATACCATACCATCATTGAAACCGAAAAATTGTTTGTTCTTTAGGGATTATGTCTACTCTTATAAGACATTTTTCATAGAGCGAGTAAAATCTGCATATTTTGTACTCGAAGATGTTTAAAACTCACTATTTAAGGTTCGATTGCTCAATGGATGGAGTCCGAATAAGGGCGAAGAATTTTATGTTGTTTTGTTTGCATTCGATCAATTCGCAGCATTTGATTCGCCATTGGTTGATATACCAGGTAGTTAAATTTTTGTGTTTTAGAAGATTTCATCGATACTCTCCTGCCAGTATTATGCCGTCACAGCTAAGCCAATGACAAATCATTTCCAAAAACTATTGTTTTGACGAAACGAACCGGGAACTCCAGGATGCAAGCCGATAGAGCAATGATTACAATACGGCTATGTACATTTTCAGACTACAATCGCTAATATGTATGTATTGACTAACCAGATCCGTGTTCTAAATGAACACTAAAAACTCAAATTACTGACACTAACCAACTGTCACATTTTTCTCTTTCAATTCCTTAAAGCTAAGAAAACAATTCAAGTTATATAAAGTTTCGTAAAGTTCACTGAGAAATGCTCTACAGAAACTTAGTTAGAAATAAAATGCTGGCTCTCCATTAACGACTTCGTTAATTGTAACACTACAAATACGAAACCCTTGATGGAGAGTTAATATCATAGGACACTAGCAATCGGCAATCTGCATTCAGAGATACTATATACAGACGATGTAAGTGCAAACGTTCGTTGTTCGAATCTTCCTCAACCTGACCCTGCCAATTATTTCATCTCGAGTAAAACATGAACCTTAAAGTTCATGGTAACCATCATATGCTCGTTAATATTGTTAGGTTGGCTTATATCTACATATATATTCTAGATTCATTGACTCTACGAGTTTTTATAACTTTGGAGCAGCATATAAGCGATATTAGCGAAAAAAATAACACAATTTTAATATGTATATATGTTGCCTCTGTTTTGTGTCTGTTGTAGGACTAGGCCCATTTTTTTTTCTTTTTGCAAAGTTTCACTGCGGCGCGCAGCATGTAGATGGTGAATATTATACTTTCCTGCAAAAAAAATTCACAAAAGGTACTTGAACTGTATTTTACACAATTGTTGACAATGTTGAGAGTAGCACAGAGCTGTATATAAATACAGGAGAAAAAATAGAAGTAAAAATCCATCTCGAAAAGAAAATCTGCCATGTATACACGTGTATATGCTTAGAAAAGCGTTCCTATGCAAAGTTATTAAAACGAAACGCCTGGCTGCAGTGTCAGAATGAAGCCCACAATGTGGTCGGAAAGTAGGGATGATATATTCGGAGTGTGTGTCTCGGTGTCGGCTCGAGTTCCTGTAAGAGCACAAGCAAGGGCGAACAATGGCAAAAAATGAGACTCGTTGTGACTTTAATAAGTTTCCATTTGTTATACAAGTCAGGTAGTTCTTTTTCAAAGTTGCAACCTCTTTATGCAAACATTGCAGAGAATGGAAGGACGCAGAACTCGCTTGTCTCTATATCTCCAGATTATCCCTCACATAATCCAACTGGAGTGGCTGACGTTTGCTTTGATTAAAAATAGACAAATTAAATATTCTTTGTTTTTCAGTGGGTCTTCGTTTTTTCTTCTTTTGTTTCGTTCGTGTCTTCTGTCAAAAATATAAGAATGGTGGGACATTCTTAGGGACTGATAACTTCAGACCAAGAAAGAAAAATAAAGTACTGGAGTTTTTATACGGAAACATTTTTTCAAGTCCCATTTATTTCCACAATTCACAATAAGGTTTCTCTAGTATGAATGACGCAATACTTAACATGCTATCTCCATATTGTAAGAAGACGAGGACAGGCCCATACGTACCCGACCTTACATACAAATGCCTGTTGTTTTTCGAAAAGATTGACTTTGGTTGTAAGTAACAACCTTCACTCAATAGTTCCTTAGTCCAACCAAGATCAAAATGAAGCCAGATCCTTCCTACTCGAGGATAAACGCTCATGCGTTGACAGGATTTAAATATTGGGTGCTCCAAAGATGAACAAAGCGTAGCCAACTAAATGGAGAAAAATGGTGAAAAGAAGCCAGAAAATCTTATTCGTATATTGAGTAAAAATTAAGACATGAGAAAGCTGTGCGCAAGATGAGAATGTTTCAATCTATTGATTGGCGAATATTCAGTGGAAACCGTGAATCGATCTAAAATACGATTATGCAAAGAAAAATAGATAATTGTTGCTAACATTTTTTTTCTTTTTTGATCCCGGCTACCTCAGTGCATAGTTCATATGGAAACTGTTTGTAGTATAAATCCTACAAGTTCCTTGTTGAGTTTTTTTTTTATACTCATGCTAAAATCTAACTTAATTTCCCCCTGAAGGATCTTATGCTTCTGCAAAACTGACCACACTTAATTTGTTATTTAATATCGCTTGTTACACGACTAAAGTGTACTTACTCAAAATACCAGACCACCGCCCTTTTGCAGAAGCAAAACAGCTCTAATGGACTTTATTTCATTTATTTTATAGTGATGTTCTGTAGCCGTCGAAACGTGTCCTCGGAACAATACGCGATGTTTTATTCCTCCTTTTATGTCCAATAAAAATAGCACCAGACAAAATTCTTCTTTTCCAATGTACTCATTATTCAAGCAAAACCGAATACTCGCCCCAAGACAACCATCACCCATCAAAGACCCTCAACGTACATACCGAGAGACATAAACAATTTTTTCCCTAACTTAAAAAACCTTGTGAAGATGCCACTTTTGATTTGTTTCTTTCTCGATTTGTTTGACATTTAGACACATCTTTGGAAGACTGAGATACAAAATGTGTTTGAGATACAGTCGTTCAAGCAAATAAAAGAAAATAAGAGCCGGGTACATACTCGTGCCATAGTAACGCCTGACGCACAGTACCCACCTTTACACTTGAATGATATTAATATTTCTTTTCGGGTGCAAAATGAAAATAACAATAATAGTGTGCTGCTGATTTAGGCATGAGATGAGACATTTACTAATTGACAGAAGCCAGTCATCACTTAGGACCTTACACACGAGGTTTAAAGCACAAATTAATTTATTAATTATGAGGTTCGTATTTCGGTTTTGATTGTCGAAAGTGTCATAGGAACTACTTGGCCGCTGCGGTGGCATCACGTTTCTTAATTAGTTTATTTAATTGATGCATGAGTCAAATGTTAACACTTAGCGTTTATAAATACGAATGACAAATGTGAAATTTCTACAACAATGCAGAACTAGTATGGTGAAACTTGGCCAAGGAGCAGTTTTGAAAAATCGATTAATTTCGAGTTCAATGACGTTGAAGCGAAGGTGTGGGATTTATAGTGAATATGAATAAGGGATTTCAAAGACAATTCAAAAATTTTGTCGTTTGGTTTGATATAAACATGTTAACCTTATTGAAATAGTGAAACGTGTCGTAAGTTCATACCGCCTTTGGATCATCGAGATCGTTATGATTTTTAGAACAAAATTCTTCTGAATGATGATGACCGCAGTTCTATTTGTCTGTATTCGACTATTTACGATTTCTATTATAAACACTCATATAAAAAAAAAATCGTACTTAAACCTTAAATGCAAGATATGCAATGACAGTATAGAGTAAAGGACATGTGGGTTTTGGTTCAGCGGCCTTGGAGAAAACTAAGTCACTGTTACGAGCCTCAAAGACACACTGCCGACTTTTCAACAACACATGGTGGTGGACGGGATATTCTGTGAATTTTATAAAAAAATTTGGATACAGCCAGATACAGAATTGGAATGGGAAAAGGACTGAGAGTATATGCTGCCTATTCTGTGATAAACTTCACTTAAGCTCAAAGGAAGAGTCTCACCCACATTAATAGTGAATATCAATAAGTAGGTATTGTTTTATTTATCTTAGTTAGAATAAATAACGATTAACTAAAGATCAGGTCAATTAACCGAGAACAACTTTTATTTTTTAAACCTTCAATTTCAAGAACACGATTGACACAGTGTTATGCTCAAATCTTTAATTGAAATTCTCAAATCAATAAAACGACATTATCAGCAGAAAGTTCCGACAGCGAGTAGTGAAGTATTTTATTATTTAATATCCAACTTATCCAATTGATATCAATCACAAGTGACTTACAATTCAGACGACACCGAGCGCAGCACTAATCACAAATTAATCTATTTTTGGCTTGCGTTGTCAGATTTCACTGCCCGACAACCAATGATAATTTAGCCTCATCCTTGTTTTAGCACGCGCCGCGCGAAATTGCACACCGCGACTCACTGGAGAACAAATTGAACGAACTTTCCTATATTACCTGGCCATATTAAAAAGAAAACAAAGCACCATCACGTCGCCACAAAGATGCTAAGACTCAAAGTAAGAAGCAATAAAGGGAATTTCTGCGCCAAGTGTCTCTGCTTATAGGAGTTTGTATATTTGTTGGTCGGTTGAAAGTAAATCTGCGACGAAAAACCAAAAGTTATACGCAATCATAAGGTCTTTTCTTCTTCACCCAAAAAAAACATTTCAAAGCTATGAAAATAAAAAAAAAAACACTTTTAATACACCTTTACTAACGACGAGTCTAAAAGAAATGTGTGTCTGGTTATAGATATTCAACCTTACTCCTTGTTTCTGAGTAGACTACAAACATAAACATCGTTTGAATTACTGCCTTGGCAACCTGAGGTACAATAAGAATTAGCTACGAAGTATGCGACGTCACCATAACAACCACCCATCACCATGTGAGGTAGCTTTACCTTCAAATTTAAGTTTCATAAATAATTTACTTGATCGCATTAGACCGAGAGACCGCCAACGCTGCATATTACAAGTACCCCCCTTACCAGGCGCGCAAAAATAAAATAAAAAAAGGAAAGTTCTAAAAATAGCTTCGCATCTTTCGTGTGCTTAAATTATTTTATTAGTTCTGTAAGTTGATGAGAGGACAAGAGAAGTGCTGGTTTTTAGTGAGCAAAAATGGAGGTGATATATTTTTGACGTTGCGAGGGGATGATTTTAAAGACTTGACATAAATAATAATAAAAAGGATATGCTGAATGTATTTTGATAACTTCATGCTTTGAGAGGCTTCCGGGCAAGGGTTGTGAATTTCGTGCAAATTTAAAAATAAAAAAAATTACAAGAATGATCAACAAAAGTCGGCGTTTAAAGGAGCTTTGGAGAAAGTTTTAAAAAGCATTTTAAGTCTCCTGAATACCTATTCGAAGTAATCTGTCGACTTATTTGAATTCGTTCAAATTCATTCATTCAAAATTTTTTCTAACCATCACCCGTCAAGGAAACAAGTGCCTTAAATCTATGTTATAACGTTCTTGTTTGTTTTATGAGTATTTTTCATCGTCCTCCTGCACAATCGAACGGGTTTGACCGGGATGCTCAATCTTAGAATGGATCAATATAACTCCAACCTCTCTTCTAACAATGCTTATGAGCATATGGGAAAAGTTCGATAAGCACATGAGGTAATCAGGTTGGATTGTTATATAATAAGACAATAATATAATGGTATGTAGGTAAATAAGCACTTTTCGATTATATATCCACTAAGTCACATTCCCAGCTTGTATTACCTTTTAATTTCGTTAATCGGTGACTCAATCGAATCAAATGGAATTCTGATGACGCTGTTGCGATTCGTCACGCGTTACTATCAGCAGACTCTTAATTTTGTACTAAGGCGTGTAAAATCAAGACCAACGTCGTTTGCTTTGTTTTCTGAGTCGAGCATAATTTGATTCGTCTTAATGAGATTGAAGTTACGTTAGGCAATTTTTTCATCAAGCTACAAGTTCTGCGGTTATCGCAAATTTCATATTGAAAGAAAAATTACTTCAAATCACAACGCACATAGTTGATATATATAAGTTTTAATTTAAGTTGTAAGTACAGAATAAAATAAACATATTGATAAATAACAACATTTTTCCGCAATAGTCCTTCCAACGTCATTTGTTATGAAATAACGTAATACAAAAAAAGACCGCCAGCATTAGGGCAGTATTAAGTGGACGAAGAACAGGTCTTTCAAGCTTCCAGTTTATAAAAAGTAAATACAAAAGACAGGATTTACCTTCTTCTTTCTTCTCACACGTTACCCTAGACGTATTATATTTTCTGGTTGATTCACTTTTTCTTCCTTTGATACGCTTTAAAACGAAGAAAAAAGAAAACTAAATAAAATGAATTCGCATAAGAATGAGAGGAATTAAGGTCAAAGCATTTAAAGCTAAATAAAAATTCCGCAGTGTTGTGGGTTGGGTCTTGAATTTATTGCTTTCTGATAAATCCGATTGTTTAAACAAAAATTAAAACATATAAGTTAGTTCTTTGTTTACTTGAACTATGAATGTGCGGATTTAAAATGTGATGAATAACTTTAGAAACATCAGGTAAAGAGAAAAGTTCAAGGTGGTTTTTAAACGTATATATTCATCTATGCAATGATTTAAATATAAATATTTTTTTTTCTTGAGGGGTCAATGTCGGATGGACTTGTTGATTTATATTCTAATATAAGGCAAGCTTTTTGTGTTGACAGTCCACAGAACATGTACGAGGGGTGGTGGAAATGTCTGATCCGAACGTGCAAGGAGTTCGACATGCACAGGACATCCACAGAAGGCGATGATCGTGAATGCCTCCCTTGTCATCCAATGCGGAGGAAATGCAATAAATATTGATAGTTTTCTGTTAACCGGAAATAACATTGCAGCATTCATACGCTCGTTAATAATGAATTTATTGTGAACAAGGTTTCGGCGCTTTGTTCCCAGAATGTTGGACGCCGTACACCAGAGGGAACCTTATGATCAAGATCAAATCTTGGGAACTACGAAACACAGATTGGGGATGCGTCCACGAAAACGAAACAACAACCTTTGACCGAGAATAGAATGTCTTCCCCAACACCGTAACAAATCGAAGTCGTAGGTTCAGCGCAAAGGTCTTAACGTCGAATTTATTTTTGAGACGTACCTAGGGACAGTCGAAATGAATTGAAAGGGAGAATATGCTCAAAACAAAAAAAAAGTAAAGACGCTTTTATCTGAAGACAAGAAAATCTCATCAATTTTTTTCTTTCGGTGCGCGTAGGCGAAGTTCCACTGATTATCTTATTTTTAAAGCATTCGAGATGAACCTGACGAAAACTAAAGTTTCATTTAATCAAGACTGTGGACAAGATGAAGCTACAACGAACTATAATCTGTTTCTAGAAATAATGGCACGGTAGTTAAAGATTCGCCAACAATGAAGAGACTGGTATTCTATGCATTTTTAACAAGCGAATGCCGCTTTAAATAGAGTCTCAAATTTATCAAACATCGCTTGACACCACATTGAACTTAAACAACTTAAAGTAGACTATGTAGAGAAATAAGGATACTATTTCGCAATTTGTTTGTGTTTTCATAGTTAAATTGGGTAGTTTTGTCACTTTTCCTGTACACAAATATAAACGAGGAGTCATATTATTAAATTTACACAAAGCGGTTAGAGAGCATCTTAGTCATTCAGTTCAGTCAAGTAAAGCAATTTTTTTTATCGGTCACTTGTTACTTTGAAAAGGTTACACCCAAAGCCACCCCCATCTTGGTCTGTGTCTGACCTTATCTGATGAATCATCAAGGGAAAAGGGTAACAAAAAAGATGTGTTCACTTTCAGGACAAACCCTGCATTTCACATTCCTATTGGCTTCCTATATATGTACATAAACATGAACTCGTCCTTAACACTTACCTTTCTCGTTTGTGTAGACGTTCAGCTGCTCATCATCACGTGCGACTTGGGTAATTATTGATGTTGCATCCATTTAAGCATACGCGGTTTAAGTGCGAACCTCTGCGCACTCAATGATATGAAGTGAAGAAAATAATCCAAATAATAAAAAAAAAATAAACCAGTATAAACCGACGTTTCTGTGCGATTATAAAAAAAAATTCACTTTCCTTCACTTTTTTTTCAAAATTTACATTCTTACTTCTTTTTTTAATGTGCTTAACTTGAAATTCTTACTTCTGTATTTAGAATGCATATATTTTTTTTCAAACACTCAATTCGTTTTACACCATCAATAAGATTCACAGCCGGATTAAATCTTAATTATATATTTATCCACTTGCAGACTGGCCGCAACATTTTCATTTCCTTAAACAAAAAAAAAAGTTGTCAACACAATCCACGGCAGTAAATGTAGCCCACCCCAAAAAAAAAATGAGTGCAGCCCAGCCTTAGATTTTTACGCCTTGTACTGCACCTTTACCACTCGCGAAAACACAATATTATTTTTTATTCGAAATATGTAACTGGTAATAAAACTATTGATACGAAATTAGAAAATAAAAACGGAAGAGTGAAACACTTTCATGTAAACTATTCGCGGTCGGACACACGAGCACGACATGAAATCAGCGTAAAAGAATTTCTGTGAACCACAGACGAAGGAGAAACCGAGGAGAAGAGCAACAGCAACAATCCTACAGTAGGCGACGACGAAAAAAAAACATACACACTTATATACACGTTCTATCTCACTTTAAATGTGTCACTTTTACCATGCAGCCACATTGGAGAGAAGGTAACAGAATTTCTCTTACGCGATGAACTCGTTTCGTTTTTTTTATTCACTTCCTTTTTTCTTGTTTATTAATTGAACACAACCCGTTTGCCGTGTTTTATATTTGGCTCCAAATGAGGACACAATTTTCAATTTCACTCACTGCTTTTAAGGTGTTAAGAAATAGTCTTTTCGGGGTTAAACTATCAACCAAAGCGCAACAGTTCAAGAGTAATACTTTGGCCCTCTTTTTTCCACTTCTAATTGTTTTCTAATATGTACCACTTCTCACTCTTGTGACCGGATTCAGAGAAAAGAAAAAATGCAAACGTATGTACGTGAAATCACCGTTCCCGAAGGCCTACCTGCGTTCATCGAAAAAGACAACTAGAAACTGAAGTTATGTGAATGACTAAAAATAAAATGGCCGCGAAATTCATTTGTTTCGTTGTGTTTTGACGATGAACTCTATTTTGATGAAAAATATATGAAGTTGACAGGATGGTGATCTCTTTCACGTGCATACTGATTTAGTGTAAGGCATTCTTGTTTACTATTTTCATCTCTTTTATTGGGTATGAGCAACAAATGATTTTCAGTGAAATTTGACGCGTTTCTGAACAAAATGTTTGACAACGTGTTAAGATGCTGAAGACGGCCGTTCAACTAAAGGGTGTCTCTTTTTTTGCGACAGATTGTTGTTTATGAACGATTGGTCGAGGCAAAGGTAATATATAACCGTTACCTGATAACAAACCATCTTAACACTTGTTGAAACAGTACACAGAACATAACTAAATTGGGGACTGACGCTTTCGCACATGAGGCATCGACAATAGAAGGGAACAGTTGGCAACAGCCGACGAAATGTCATTCTCTTGACAATATATCGTCAGCATGGTTCTTCGAGTCTTGGAACTTCTTATCCGATCAAGCTAAGACACTTCTGCTAACATATGGAACGTTTTTGTCTTTCATGCGAGCAATACTCTGATACTTTTTTTACATTGTTCAATATTCTGGAAAATATGCGAGCGCTGTATGTGAAACTGTAGTGCAAAGATATATTTTTCGAAGCAAATTCGTATTAATTAGAGGAAACCTTAGTAATATCAAGCGACTAATTAATGAAGAATGTGCCTTTATGCATAGTAGCGCAGGGTAAAAACTGTTATATTTTCAGTATATAAACTTGCTTACAACACTTGAGCCACGATATCCGCTGTCATATCATGGGCTTTCAAACTGCATGACATCTGTCAAGTGCCTCGTCCTCGGAAAAAAATTCAACAGGAATATTCTTTGAAGAAAAATCGTGATTGCTTACAATTTGGAATATTTAAAAATGATAACGATTTACAAAATTCACCATTCAACATTGAGGTAATCCAATATTTAATAGAAGTCCAAAGTGTCAATTCAAAATTCTCTCTAGATCGCTTGCCATTCGTTGTAATCTCGTAACCAGGCTGTTTAGCGATCGGAAGGACGACACCGACAGCGATTCGGACGGCAAATCGAAAAAAAATCCAAAGCCGAAGTCAGCAACAAAACATGAAACAGCCACGGATCGACTGAATAAATTACTCGCCAGCATGCAGACCGATGATAACCTCACAGTGGCCACCAACGTTAACATGGCCAAGCCAGGCCGGAACAAGAAACGAGACCAGCAACTAGATAGTTCAAAGAATGTTATTGAAGCAGCGAAAAAAGTAGCTTCACTTCTGGGAGAGGAGAACGCCCAGCAAACTGAGTCAGAGTTGTTGAGCAAATTACTGACCCAGACTTCTCCGCCGTCTTTACAAAGCCCCCAAAAAGAGGATAAAAAAAGCCCGAACGAACTCAGTTTAAGGTAAGGTCTCATAATACAGAAGAAAACTTTTATATCGTTTTTGTTTTTATTTAGCGAACTAATTGTTGGAATGAAAATAGATCGGCGCCAACCGGCTAATGAATACTCTCGTGGGGATTACGTCCGAAACACTCTTTCGAGTCGGCCTGCACGAAAATACGATAGCGACACGACCCGAAGTCGTGGTAAGAATCAACAAGCGCGTCAGCCAGCACCCAGTTCGGGCAGTGTTAATCTCTTTGGCGCTAATCCTCTTGACATTTTCAACGATCCAAGTATACTGCGAGAATCGCCTGATATCTTGAAAACTTGGGCTCAACTTAACCAATACGAGCTGAAGCTCGCTTGTACACACCCACCAGCAAATTACTTCCAAAAGATGGCCGTCTGGACCGAACAGGGTAAGCTCTGGAAATTTCCCATTGATAACGAACAAGGCTTGGATGAGGAAGCTGCCACTGACTTTTCCGAGCATATATTCCTCGAACAACATCTAGAGCCTTGGTGCCCTACTAGAGGTCCCATCCGACATTTCATGGAACTTGTATGTGTCGGTCTGTCAAAAAACCCGTACCTAAGTGCTAAGGAAAAGAAGGCTCATATCATGTGGTACCAGAAATACTTTGAAGAAAAGAAGGACGTCCTCAAAGAGATCATCATTGACCACAAGGACACGGCGAATGAACACGAATCAATTTCCAAAGGATAAAGAACTGTATTCAAATAAAATTGCCACTTCAAATTTGGACATTCTGATACATTTTTGGATTTCTGTTGATATTCTCTTCCATGATTCTCTTCTTGGAAGCTTGCCATTTTTGGAACTTATCAAGAACGTCAGGTACAGCTGATTTTACATGGAAACGCTCAACTTCTGGTCCATCCCTCAATTCGATTTGGGTTTTAAAATTGTAATTCGGCTGATAGCCGTTGATGCTGAGGAAATGATCGAAATAGAATGGCACAATGGACTCTTGAATGTCATCCATCACGTCCAAGCTCTCGCGTGCCTCCTTTAGTCCCTTCAAGTCACTCTCTTCATGGAAAGCCTTATAGAAGAATTTTGTTTTTTCCGATAATATGACAGGCTTGGAGGCGACGATCCTGAGCACCTTCACGATTAATGAACGAGGTAGTTCGCCTTCGGGTTTGGGTTTTTGGAATGGAGGAGCTAAATTACGGCGAACCTTAACCATTTCTGAAGCAATGCGTCGCTCGACCAGTACTGCTTGCTTCGACAAATTCCGACGATAAGCCAAGAGTCGACGATGTTTTTTCTCAACTCTGCGACGATGTTCGACCGGAATTGCTTCGAATTTTCCTTCAAAAAACAAAAACGTAGAAAAGTAAATGCAAAGGAATATTTGTCCTTACCAAGAAGGTCGGTCAAAACTTCCGATATCATAGCAACTTGCTCCATTGAACTGGTGTCCATTTGAGAAGATGGAGGCACCACATCTTTGTAGACTTCATCGACTATACCCTTCATAGTGCTCACACGTTTATCACCGAAAACCGAGTCTATGGGTTTCTTTAGAAACACGTCCACTTGAGCTTTCAGTAAATTTGCCCTGTCTTCCATGAAATATTTATTTGCGCATTTGCTCTCAGCGTAAGCTTTTTTCGATTCTAACTCCACCACACACCAATCGCTAAATTCCTGATATTTCTGGTTCAGCTCCGCCAAGATCCACAGAGTATAGTGCAACTCCAATAGAAGAACAAATGTCTTTGACTTGAGATTTTCAATACCATTTAAGAACTCGTTTGCGTCACGAAAAACAACAATTATAGGATGATAGTTCTGAAGGTAAACGTTCTCATAATAATCTTTGATTGCCCACGCGTCGTCCTTATCGCGCTTGCGAATGTTTGTTGTACTCCTCTTTGCTATCGATTCCTCGAAACCTTCAAGGGCACCAGTTGAGTCCCTATGAATCCAGTCATGTTCGGCACGCCATTCCATGTCGGCCAACAAGTAGTGAAAATTTTGTAATATCGTGCGACGCATCCAGTCGTTCTCTACATATACGATCTCCATATTAAGTACCGTGTATTCCTTGGCAAGTGCATAGGCGTCGCGTCTGTATTTATCAGTGGCCTCGTAGTATGGCTTGACTTTGTGAACAACCTCCATTGCAGATTCATACTCCTTCTTTTCCCATTTGGCGAAAAGCTTTTCAATGAGCAACTTCATTTGCATCATTTGTTGAAAGTAGTAATCGTTTCGACGGTCGTAGATTTTCGTTCGAACAATTTCGCCCTGGATAAGCATCGATTCGAATTTTTTCCGCAGCGCGTCCTTTATCATTGTTCGACCAGAATGCCATTTGAATATTTTGAAACCGGGGCGCGTACGCAAGTCGTCGACATAGAGCTCATCAATATCGGTGGCCACTTGTCCTGGAGCCTTAGTACCTCCTTTGGCGCCCAACAGCTTCTTTCGAGGGTCCTCCTGCTTCACCTCCAGACGCAATCGCAATCCATTTTGGAGTCTAGTATTGAATGTAAAGAAACTGTCTTTAGCGGCGGACATGCTTATTTGTTCTTTCTGTTGTCCAGAAAATGGAACAGTTCGCCAGGGGTCAAGTTCCTCCTTAGCTGGATCAATTGGTTCCGCCTGAAAGCGTGATCTGTTCATTTCCTCGAACGGAACAAGCGACTTTCGAATGTAATCCAAAGGAATCTTTTGGTTGCCGGCCATCAGAAAACTTCCACTTTCGTTGGACAGATTCGTGCACTCGGAAGAGCTCAACGAACTCATGCAAGATTCGATGCTTCGCAAGTCTTCTTCTAGTTCGCTGAGGTAAGCTTTTTTGTCAATCGTAAGTGTAACGTCAGTAATGCCAGCACGTTTATGCAATTCTGCTCTGATCTCGGAGAGAAATTCTATAAATTTTTCACGGCCTGGGAAATCCTGATATTCATCCTCTGCGATGCTGTGGAATTCTTTGTCTACCGCGCGCGGAATAGGAGTTAATTTTAAACGTGCTTTAGACTTGACACCAGAATCTTGTCTGTTGTGAAACTGCTTGATGAGTTTTTCTGTGTCGTACTTTGACATTGTGAAATCGGCTTCTTCAATGTTTTCCACCCTCGGTCGAGCCTTGTCAAAGGTTTTTATTTGTTCCTTGACCTGCTTTACTTCTGCTACCACAGGCTTTAGCGTTTCCATTTTTCGATTATACCGGACCATGATGGATTTGTGCTGATTTGGAATCAAGTGGGGGTGGTGATGACGAGCTTCAAACTTACGCCCGTGTTCAGTGTCTTTTACAGTTCTTACATTTTGAAGAAAATATTTGTCGTCCGGAAGTTTCTGTAATACAGGAAGGTTGCTCACTTTTATGTATTCATCAAGCTGCTCCGATGGAACGCGCAAACGTTTGTAGTCCCTTGGATGACGCGGGTGTCGTAGTAAAGTTGTTTCTCGGAATTCTGGAGCAGGCATATTACCACGCCCCGCCATGTCAACGCGTTCGGTGGAATCGTGTGTTACGGTTTCATCATTTGGGACCCAGTCCGAATCCGTAGACTCGGAATCAGCGCAAATTGACTTCGGAGGTTTTCCTTCTTTGCGAATGTATGGGATTCCCATATAATACATACGTTGACGCTTCTGTATTCTCTTCTTTTCTCTCTCTATTTTGGCTTGTGAACGCATATATTCAAGTGTCTGTCCTGCTTTAATATTTTCGTTTACACTGCTTTCAGATTTCTCATGAGATGGTCCAGCACCAATGCCGTACAAATATCCAATTAAATTAAATTTCTTCACCTTTATCTGTTTGGGTTTCTTCAAGCGCAAATTCCTTCTTATTACTCGATCGTAATGTCTTCCAAGTGGTTTCTTTCTGAAATCATGTATCGGACTTGCCGCATCGATCTTCTGCAAGCCGCGTGCCGGAGGAAACAGATCGACTGCAAGTCTTTGCTGCTCTACTGTGTTATCAATTTTTTTCTTTGAAACTAAAGTTTCAAACCACTCTGTCCGGGTCATACAACCTTTCACTTGCGGTTCGGCAGCGCGCACGTCTTTTTGATGAAACTTGCCGCGCAGATTCGAACCCAGTCTGTAGAGAAACCCCCGTAAAAGGAATTTACTACCTTGCTGTCCGACATTCATGTCGTCTTCATCATTTGTAGATTGTTCCTCGTCTCGAGAGCTTCGCGACGCCGAATCAGAACTGATTTCTAACTTAGCCTCGGGGAAAACAATGCGCTTACCCTTCTGTTCATAGAATTCTTGTTTTACCTTTCCGCGGTCTCGCAAAATTCGGTTCGTTTTTTTAAGGGCATGTCGAAATTTTAGACTTTCTTGCAGAGTATGGGGAAAGTCCCTTCTTTTTGGTACTATGCGGGGCTCTCGTTTTTTTGTGTTAACCGTCCTGTTGAGAAGGCCAACTAAATCCTGGATGTCTTTTTCAGCTAAGACCTTTGCTTCGGTGGCTGCTGCAGCTAATTGATCCGCTCTTTCTTGCTCTTCTTTTTGCGCAATTTTTGCCTTTTTATTCAAATACAATTGCTTGTAGCGTGCTCTTCGATTCTTTTCTTCTTCGTCGAGTCTTGATTTGACCGATGGCTTATGTTCCGCTCGAATAAGTTTTCCGTAAGCATTATCATCATCAATATCGGAAAAAGTACTGTATAATAACCCTGAACCTGATGTTTTGGGATCATCCTCAACCTCGAAATGCTTGGGTACAGCAATTCTTTCCTCTTGCTGTTCCTTTTCTGTATTGATGACCGTTTCAACTTTTACATTTCGTCGATGTTTGTAGCGTCGTGCTTTACGGTATTCCATTTGGTCGTTGAGAGCCTGTTCATCTCGGAAATAAGTTATCTTGTAGTCCAATCCCTGGAAGTCTAGTTTAAGAGGATTTGCCAAGTCGACTTCCTCACAAATGCTAGAAATATCCTCCGACTGAGACCCTGAAGGCGTAGCCAAATTCTCGGCGGTCTTTACAAGTTCCCTGACTTTTGCTTGTTCCTTTTGCATGGTTATTGGCTTGAAATGTATCGATTTAGGATTTCTTAAGCAGAACCGCTTTCGAGGATCTTCTGTAAGGCTGATTTTCTGCTTACTTGGAATGACTGCAGTTGCTTTTAAAGGACATTTTCCGATGTATCGTTTTGGGGCACCTAACATTTCACTGCCCTTACAGGGTGGCATAAATTCCAATCTTTTCGCTCCTTTCGATTTCTTATGAAGCGTGTCAGTCAAATCCCTGGATGTACTGCAGATTTTTGGCTTAAGTGTTGGAGGTTTTGGCGGAGAAACACTTGACGAAGTTGTACTTGCTTTTTTAACGGGTTTTCTTACTGATAAAACTGCTGGTTTGCCTAATTCGGCGGATGTCACTAATTTAAGCTTCTCTTCTGCGCCTCTGTACGAACATAGCGACCTTGTCACGATGAAGCTTGCATTCACATCGGGGAATTCAATTGTCTTTACTGAAACACTACTTTCGGATGACATTTTGCAAGATTACAACGATTTTTTTATTTAAATCAGAAATATAAAACATAAAAGCAGAATAATTAGGTTTCTGTTTGAGATTTTTCTACAAATTCAATGCCTACGCATGAACTGTATGTATTCTAAGCTATCTTTAACATTTAAAAATCTGTTTTCACAGGTACTTAGCATTGCCATTGGAGAATCGACTGTCCAGAAATTTAGCTTTGTCCACTATCTTTTTCGTCTGATTTTTGTCGATTTTATTGATTTGTAAATCGACGTCCCTACTGAATGGTCTTCGCTCAACCTTGCCGTCGGTTTCTTTCTCCTAAAATACAAAGGCAATATATATGTTTATAAGTTTCCGAAAAACAGTAACCAGTCTTACCTTTCTCTCCTTCTTTAATTTCTTTTGATGAATTTCATACAGCGACTCGTCTCGTTTATTTTTCTTCTTCAGAGACTTTGCCATCTTTTCCTGTTCAGCGTCTCGAGCGGCTTGATACTGTTGCTCTGCTTTAGACTTGGTTGTTTCAATTATTTTGGACTTTTTTGGTTCGTCACTCGAATTAGGTGTTTTTGTCCACGTTGATCTAAGTACATTCAAAAATTTACCTGCATCCTTGTGTGTCGGGTTAGAAAAGTAATTTTAAGCAAACCTGTCAGTAAAATCAGGTCTTTCTTTCGTGTGGAAGGTGCGCTTCAAGCTCGCTAGTCCAGTTTTGAGCCCTACGTCGGGTAGTTCCAGCATCCATTCCTCGCGTTGTTTTACTTCAATCTGGTTGGCCTCTGGATCTAACTTGGCCAGCTTCATCTCAAGAGCACGCTGTTCAAGTTCTATTTGAGCTGTCGTCATTGATTTAACAGAGGCGTGATCGACTGGCAAAGGCCCATGGAATTCTTCATCCTCGTCGACTATTTCACTAGCAGTAGATAGTTCTAGATTGATTCCCGCAGGCAGTGCAGGTCCAATTACAAGCGGCACTTCTAATAATTTACTGTGACTTTTCCCTACCAAAAGATGTGGAGGCAAAGCTGGTCCGAATTCTTCGTCGTTTTTCTGTATGTCTATTGACATTTGCACGTTTGAAACAACTGTATTAAGTAACTCCATCGCGGAAGTGTCACGCTCTGAATTTCTACGTGCACTCTTCTTGTGTTTATGCCTTTTATCTTTTTTATGTTTTCTGTCTTTCTTTTTCGACTTCTTTTCCGAACGGCGAGAGATATTTGAACTCGATTTATTCATGTTCTAGCAATAGAAAAACATTTATAGATCAGTAAACTAGACGACCCAAAATTAGTTTCAACATTAGATTTATTTATCCTAATTTCTACAGGAGTAAAATAATAAATTATCGTGTCCGGCTGGCACACGCGTCGTGATGAACACTTAGTTGCACTCTGTTCAGTTAAACGTCTTCAAAGCCTTTCTATAGCTATAAATTATTGACTTAGTCAGACCAGCTGTTGGGATATTCTTTACCGATTGTGATATACTACTCCGCCAGACAATATCTTTTAAAGACATTGAAATGAGGTCCGGAAGATTGCTAACAGCCGCAATGGAATGCACTACATCGAAATAGTTTCCTTTAAATACAGAATTAGTCCGTATTCTCCTTTGGAGCGTGGATGGCAATCGTTTCAAGTAGTATTCCGTAGTTTTAGCGGATTTATCCTGTTCGAAATATTTCGTATCCTTAGACTTCTCAAAGCCCATGGCAACAAACTGCGACAAGCGCTGAAGAACTGGATGATAGAGCAGAAAAAAATCGTCCAATTGTGCCTCGACTATGTTCTTCACTTTGTTTTTGTTTTCACCAAAAATCATCCGGAAATCTCCTTTATAACTTATATTCGAGATCGTATAGAACAATTCAAATTCAGTGAATCTCTCTGGAAGCATGAGAAGAGCTACCATAAACGCACTTTCAAGATTCAGCAGTATGTGGTTTTGTAACTTTTCGTCGGCTGGTTTTATCACATCCGTCACTGGCTTATGCAATCGACCGGCATAATAGAGATAATCCCAGTCTTTAAGATCTTTTTCAAGATGCTTCGTAGATATGACTCCATACTTAATGGTCACTCCTAAATCGCTTATTGGCACCAATGTATTAAAGTAGATACTTGCTCCCAATTTTTCTTGATAACATGCAATGAATTTGCTGCCAAATAAGCGAATTCCAGAGTAATGACTAGGATGTTGCTTTAAGTTTTCTGCGTGCCAGTCGAAGGTATTTTCCACGCAAAGAGTCAAATCAATAACTTTTTGCTTTTGTTCGATGTCACCATATCCAAGTTGCTTTTTAACACTAGAGCCATAAGCAAAGCTGTACACTATACCAGATGGAAACCTTTTTATTATTCTTTCGTAAATACTCATTACTCTATACACTGGCTACGGCGATTTCTTGGGTCACTTCAGCCACAAAAAATTCTCACCTATTATTTTTCTAATGCAATTTTACCAGAATATTTTGTCAAATCCTTATGCAGGAAGCTGATAGGAGGAAGCAAATAACCAAATTAATTCCAAGAACTGTCAATATCAACTGTCAAAAGCACACTCGATACGCTCATGCTCATGTATATGAAAAAAATTATGACAGTCAGTGTTTCATGATGCAGCACTTTTTAACTTTATTGCTTGCACATAAATTATAGGAAGTTTTTCATAAAATTTAAGCATTTAATGCCGTTAGGGAAATAGTGCGTTGAATAATCCTTTACAGCAAACAGCTTAATGCGACTTCGTCTTTCGTTAAAATTAGGTAGCTAGTGCTTAGGTCATCGAGCCATACTGAACTTAAATATCAGAGTTCAGACCTAAAAATCTGCTCAACACAGAAGTATCAAAATATTGATGTAATCAATAAGAGGTGAATCGTACGTAAAAAAAACAATCACGCGCTTTGTTGTATAATATAACGATTGAGTTTGCTGCTGCTATAGAACATTCTTCTAGCTACCATAAGTAATTATTTTTGTACTAGATTCAATTCTTATTATCTTTGCCATCCACTGTCATCGTTGGCTGACAGCAGTTGACAGCGAAGACGAAAGTTGAAAAAGGCTAGAGAAAATTTCACACACAAAAACAGCAAAGACGAGTAATATTTAATTACAAATCCATTTTTTCACCGTTTTTTTTTTGGGATCGCCAACAAAGTTCTTCTTTCCTGATTTCAAAAGAAAAAACAAATTAAAGTCGAATGAATCCCTAACAGAAAAGCTATTTTTTTCACATTGAACGAGAATCAAAATATCACACGCCTCTGTGCGCAACCCATCGAGAAAAAGAAGTAAAAACATATTGCAACAGCTGCACATCATGGCGAATATTACGGTTGGCCAAATCATTGTTGACGCTCAACGAATGGCAAGTCGTGTAAAGGATTTGGAAATATTAAGCGGCGGTCTACTCATTGAAGCTGAGAGCAATAACAGACATCTAGAATCGATGAGACAGGTATCCCTTCTCGATCTGCTTATTGCGTTGTTTTCATCAATTTTAGGTCAACAAAGACTTATATGTGTGTTTTCTTTTATTGTTCGTCTCTTTGTAGTTCCAGGATGATTTGGATTCCCTTAATAGAATTGTGCGTGACAAGTCTAACTCGGACATGGTTAATCGAATCAACCAACAGAATCCTTGCATAAGAGAAATCCGTCAGGAGAATCGAGAGCTTAAGGCCTGCCTCGAGGACCATCAGCGAGCCCTCGAGCTCATCATGCACAAATACAGGGAACACACCCAGAACAAAGTGCTTACCAGTCAGATCAACTTCAAAGACATGTACAATGAGAATCTATGGAAAATAATCAGAGAGCAGGCAGACAAAATCAACGAAATGGCCGCAGTCATGCAGCGCGCCGCTTCTGTTGATGACGATTCGGTTCACAAAGAAATTGAATTGCTAAGTAAACTAAAGATGGAAAACGAGACGCTAAGAGAATTGCTTCAGATATCATCGAAATTTGGTTCCACGGGCAAGATCATAGCGAACTCGCATTTACTAGAAGACAAAGCCATACAAACTGAACATGAAACGACAACAGCAACATCTGCCAATGTAGTCAATAATAACAACAACACAACAACTAATTGTAATGTAGAGAAAGCCGTGATTAGCGCAGTTGAAAATGGTAACAATTACCTCGCAGAGATAAATAGATCACCATCTCCAAATCCGGATCTTGATAATTCCATTATAGCTAATTCAGCAGTAACACCGGAAATGGCTGACCTAGAGAAGAGCTTAAAGAACTCACTGAACATATCCAACAGCAGTAGTAGCAGTGACGACAGCAGCGTAAAACTAATCGAATCCCCACCAAATCCTACTCAAACTTCGACAGCAGCACCTGCTACGTGATAGAAGAACCCACGGCAACTTCAAGTTTATACTCAGAATTATTATTAATTTCCTTATATATTTAATGAAGTATTGAGATTTTTTTTTTTTGACGAAATCACAATTGTTTATTGAATTTCTTTTTTAATTTAAATAGTTTATTAGAATTTTCTGTTTGACAAAATGCTTCGTTTAAACTGTAAAGTCAATTATTGGTAAAACAAACAAAAAATCTTCAACATTTTCGTTGCCATTGCATTCGTTTTTTTTTCTTTTGCACAACTGAGTTTTAACCTCCTTGAAAATGAAAAAAAAAAAAACTTGGACTTTTTTCTTTTTTTCATGATATCCATCATTCTTTCTGTATTGAAAATCTTAGAACTTCTGTATTCATTGACAAAATAGAAAAACCAAATTCGGTCTGCTAACTGCCCTTAGGTTTTCAAATAATGAACAAAATAGTAAGGATGTAAAGAAAATGCAACAAAACTTGTACTAATTAATACTATTGTCTTTAAATAAAAAATATAAAAAAACTACTTAAATTTAAATGAAATATAACTGAACGGACATCGCTAATAACTTTAATCCCTTTGGTGTTTCTTTCAGCCAATACGAATTACAATATTAAGATAAAGTTTCGTACGAAAGTCGTCCAAATGCTGCTTAAGAACGGCGATGCCCAAGATACTTGCAAAGCTTGGATAAATATTTTGGGCAACTGAAAATCCAAATTTGGGACTAAAACTAAGATTGGCAGGGCATGGATTAGGAAAACATTTCATCACGGTTGAATTGAACGCGCATTTATCTTAGCAGAAACTTTAGTTCTGTTTAAAAAATCCAAGTTCTAAAGACAGAACGCAGTTATCAATACTGAAATCACCGGAATTTTTTTTCTGATGTTGAAGCAATTGGCAATTGATAAAATTCCAAATGCAACGGTGAACTTTGCTTTCCCAGGTAAGAGCATTATTTAATCACTGTTGTTTTCAATTTTAATGTGTATACCGACAATACTATTCCTTTTACGCTGATCTACTTGTTCTTACATTCATATTTATTGTATTAAGCCACCAAATGGCCCAGAACGCAAGAATTTCACATACAAATATTCTAATGCAATAAAAGGTGAACTCGTTCATATTTACTTTATTAAAAAAATCAAAGTAATTTTTTGATGAATTTTACAAAACACATTCGCGTGAGAGTCCCTTTCGTCGGGTTTGTTAGATATCACATTTTACAAACCTCAAGATGGCTAGGTGCATGGCATGGGCGAACGAGCCCAATAAGTAAAAAATATATAATACATAATAAATACTTCTGGTTTATTATAAATTTGCGGCTCCTCCTTCTTCAAAAAACGCTTGCAGAGCAGTCTTATTGACGTTGCCAAAAGTCCATTGCATATTAGGATTATCCTTACGACATGGGTTCATGAAAACACGCTGGCTCTCTGGATCCGAATCTAGGCAATTTTTTGCTTCCTTACCATGACGAATCCATTTCGTTGGGAGATCGTAGTACCAAAACTGATTACCACCCTGACCATGACAATCCCAAAGCCAGACGGGAGCGTTCTTCTCCGAGGACTGCACATCGAGGCAGTCTGGTTTAAAGCGCATCCGAATGTCGCGATGCCAGCTGAGGCTCCAGAATTGATTTCTTTGCGGTCTCACATGGTCTTTGGCGCACCAATAGAGGCCCACCATAGAGTGGCGCGGGCGGTTGAGGTTGTCCAAACACAGATTCGGGGCGGCTACACTACGTATTGTGCCGGAGGCATAGTCTGGCGGTTCCACGGGGGGATACATTTTGGGTAAATCAAACGCAATTTCAGTCATGAACCATTTGAATGATTTGCATTTAAGTTTCTCGCGTATTGCTTTTTGCTTACTCAGATCTCCCGGATCTATTTTATCATACAAACCAGGACTGTGCTCATAAATGTAATTCTTGTATTCATCCATCCAAACCTCCGCCACGCGTTTATAGTTCTATTCAAGAGAAAACATATAAAACGAATCAAATGAGAGTTATGCTCTTACCTTATGAACGTAGTCCGTTTTTCTAGGATTTCTGGAGTCCATGGGACCCCTGTATATATGAGCCACACGAGAGCATGGAGCATCAACCAGCTCACCGCCGCACATCCAAATCTTGAAACTCAATTCGTATTGCTCTCCTCCCCAGATGTCCAGACCTTCGTCGTATCCGCCCAACTCCCAGAAGAACTCAGCGCTTATAGCAAAAAGTCCCCCAGCCATAATAGGACTCCGGAATGGCTTTGTTTTGTCTTCTAGATCCGCAGGCAACAGCGCCAGCCGTTTGTAATAGAATTCCCAATCGAAAGCCCCACGCGCACCTTCGTCCTGCGCACGGTATTCAAAGTTGTTATAGTCGATTACGTCAATAAATGGACAAACAGAAGTCCTCGGATTCTGTGCGATTGGCTCCAACAGAGGTGGCAGCCAATTATAGTTGGCTTCAATGTGAGAGTCAAGGAATATCAAAACCTTGCCAGTTGCTACTCGAGCACCTGCCATTCGAGCTCCAATCAAACCGGTTCTTTCTGATAAGCGAACGACACGTGCCTTCGAAAAATTTTCTGCTAAATATTGATCCAACTGTTTGCCTAAGTACTCGCGATCACTGAAGTCGTCGACTAGGATGATGTCTTTCAGTAGTTGTGGAGGTGATCGATTCACAATGCTATGGACGGATCTCATAAGTACACCAAAATGCTCGTTGTAGAACGGTATGACAACGCTGACCGTGGGAAGGTTCTTAAGATATTTTTTGAGCTTGCATCCAGGATTTCTTATATCAGGCACTGAGCGATTGACCGATATTGAGTCGCTCAACAATGCGTTGAATCCATTTTGTCGGAACATTAGTTTCTCCTGATCGCGGTATATAGCATCCAAGCTGCCCCGTTTTCCTCCTTCTCCAATTCCAACACGCTGACTATCTTTCTCCATCGTGGCGTAGTCGTGCCAATCGATTTTCTCATCATTGTTGGTCAAGTGAAGGCTTTCGATGCGATCGCGTTGTGCTTCTTCTATTTCATTACTTTCGATTTGTCGGCTCCCTATCGCCGGAACTTGCTTTTTCACAACTGAATTGATCTCATGCAGGGATGATATACTATTAGTGATGGCTACGATGATAGTAATTGCCACAACAATCAGGAAAGCCACCTTAAGCAACCATTTAAAAGTACGGCGTCGCATTGTGATATTTGACTAGTTCACGGTTGGTATAGAATTTCTAAAAAAAGAAATGCTTTCCGTTATATCAAATCCGACAGAATTTTATTATTGTATGGTATTTTCTAAACTAATTTCGCTTTTATGGTTCCCTTTTGTTTGCATTGAGGAACAATAAAAAATATTGATGTACATCTCTGTAAATATTTAATATCTGGCCGTGTGTCAACAAAAAAGCATGGCGATAGAGTATCACCGTCTGGTCTTCTATACTAGCTCATACCACAGCCTTGCAATTAGATCTAGATTAAAAAAAGAGTTGTGTGCCAACATATGTACTTCGAAAACCACTTTCTCAAAATATTCATTCGGTTTGACAATTAACTTTTCGGCACTGAGCATTGATGCAGTCAATGATTACGAGCATTGGCAATCTGTACACTCATATCTTGGGGTTGGTTTTTATCTCAGAACAAGAAAAAACAATTAAATAACTTGCCTAATGGTGATCAAAATGGCATAGTTTAAAATTGCTTTAGATACATGCGGTGCAGTTTGTTAGAAACAGACTAAGAACAGGTGTTTTATGCACCTAACGATATTTGCTTTCAGCTGAGCGATTCAATTATGCAGTTTTTACAGGTGACCGCGGAGAATATTTGTTTGCTAATTCACCTTTACCAATAGTAACACATCATTCATATATGCATGTCTAGATACTTCATGATATAATCTCATCAGAAATTTAGACACAAAAGAAATATATGAGTCCTCGAGCGCGGAATGAAATACCACTTTGATGATTTAAATTATTTTAAGGTAAAGTTCAACTTTCAATCAAATAAGTGTCAACAACTTTGAAAACATGTTTCTGCACTCTTGTTTGCTCTTCCACTTGGACCAAAGAGATCTGGACATGAAGGCGCTAATAAAAGCCGATGACCCAAATTCCATAAATTAATCGAATACATAAATTATTCCCGCAAACAAATACTCACCCCAACTTTTCCGCCACGACACCTTACTGAAGAAGAATTTTAAAAGGAAACTGAATAAAAAAAAACCTTATCATGAAATATCGTTGATGTATGATATCCGATTCAACTGCAAGCTTTTGCCACCACTCCCACAATGGAACCTATCGTTATCTTTGACTAGCAAAACATTTTGCGTTTGATAAGTGAAGAGGGGAATAAATTGTTTTCCATTGGCCGTACTCCTTAATAAAATATCTTATCACAATTTTTTGAAACTTTTTTTTAATCAGTTCTTGCTTGAGTTGTCAACTGTTGACATACGCAATTTGACAAAACAACAAAATGCCAACTAGAAATGTCCAAGAAATCAAAATCACTACGCAAGCTGGAATGGTCAATGAGTAAATTTACACTGAAAAATTGGGTATATGTGGTTGTGTACCCATGTCGCAGGGGGCGGTCTCTATGCACTATGGGAAATTTTTTTTGTTTTGTATGTGTCTAAGCAGACTTCAGGGTAAAAATAAACACTACGATATGGTTGCGTTCAAAGGCACAATCATTGTAGGTGAGGTTCTCTTTTAACTTTCTCAAACTTGGATTTAAATGTTTTTTTTTTTTATAATTTAGAAGTGGCTTAGTTACATGATCTCCTAGATATAGCTGCTGAATCAGTTAGTTGTTTTTCGTCAATTCAAATTTATTTAAAACAAAAAATACTTAATTATTGAGGAAGCAGTAAGCAATCGCCTCATATGCACAAACAATCTGCTTTTCATCCAATTTTTTTTTTTAAATTTATTTGATTCTAATCGATGTGTAGATTTCATAGCGCCGTAGATTTTGTGACTCGATCAGCCCATCTTCATTTAAGAAGGGCATAGCGCAACGTCTCCCAAAAATTTTGCAGCATTGCTGCCAGAGATTCATAAGTGACTTCCGATTTGAGCGGTCGAAAACAAGATACAAAATTCATACAACTGTAAATGTAATTTTAAATTTTTTGAATTTTCAATATGGGATATAAATACTTGATCTTATAAAAATTGAGAACCACACCTTCTGGAAAAGATATTCATACGAGGAATCCTTATTTCGGTAGAAGTGAAATTCTCATATTTCATATGGTGTGGCAAGCGTTCGATTCGTAATACGAATGTAATTTTTAATATTATTAAACGATTTATGTACTGTACATTAGTTTATAAAAGCAAGAACTAATGTGAGCATGTTCGTTAGCAAAATACTGCGAATCCTTGTGATTGGATTTTCCATAAATTCTTACGCTGCTGCAAAATCGATTAGCCAGATGCCATTCCTTGTTGTTGCGTCGTGGGGTCTATGATCTCCGACCTATCCATCAAAGATACGTTACCCACCTATTTTGGCGTTGAATCCCCGAGTAGATTCCGTTGCAAGTCTTCAGATTCGTCGGTGGTTTTTACCTTTTTGCGAATCACAGCGAGTTTCGAATATGACTCAGAAAATCTATCCCAAGCACCATGTGATTTCGAAATGCAAAAAAATTATAGGAAAAAAAAATATAAATAACATCCTTCAGCAATTTTATTCATTCTTCAATATGTCCTTCACATAGTAAACAATTAAAATTATTTTCATTCCTTTATAAAAAAAACATCTTAACATATGTATTTATAAAATCGTGCAATACATACTTTAACATAAGGTCATTTATCTTTAGTTTCTGTAAAATACAGAACAGGTAAGTATGTATATATGTATACAGAAGTCAATTAAAAGAATCCAATTATTCTAGCCCTTTGTGTTCCTAGTTTTCGTCGCTGTCCTGGCTCAATCCATTAAATGTATTGTACAATGTACAAAAAAAATTCCACGCGCAGAATAGGCACTAAAGTTTGTTCGAAAATTCGTATTATGTTATATAAATATTCAACTGTAAATATTTACAAGTTCCTAGTCCTTTTACGTATTTGCCCCGGGCAAACATAAATACATATAATATACATAAATACAAACACACGTGTATGTATTTGTACAATTGTTCGTTTTCTGAATAAAAGGACCTGAATAACAAATCGATCAGTTTAACCAAATTAATCAAAAAAAAAAGTTTTTTTTACAAAATAACGTTACGAGTTTGTTTTTCTATGTGCACTCTAAGAGCAAACAAATTTAAATGTAAAAAAAAAATACTTTAAAAAGAGTAATTAAATAAATTTAAAATATTTATGTATATATTTATATATTGCCACAATTATGGGACGCAATGGGGATTGATTGGGCCCAATCGAAGTCGAATGCGTGCTCGATACGCTTTCAATGATCACAGATTTTCGCTTATCATGATGATCGACTGTTCTTGACAAATGGCAGCTAACTCCTTCAACCACTCGTCCAACAGAACTGCACACAGAGATAGGTCTCTGGTGCGCTCTGTGCCGCTGGAATTGGCTATAGCACCTAGTGTTGACGACATCGATGACAGAGAGTCAAGAGATGCTGGCTCTGATGATCCACCGATTGTTGAATTAGTTGTTGTTATGAAGGAATTACCTGGAGAGGTAACCGATGAGCTCGTGTGTGTTGCTCCAGGATGTGAAGGTGCAGAGCCACTGCTTGAGTTGGACTCTTGCATTGGAATACTGTTCAATGGGACAGAGGAAGAAAAGGAATTCGGTTGCGATTGCGAGAGCAGGGAATGGGTAGAGGAGCTTAAGGATTGAGCTGCATTTGAAAAAGTCGATCCTGTTGAAAATAAATACACAATAATGGTAACATAAGAGAAATGTTATTGAGACCATATAAATGGTTCACATGCATGGTGATAAAGGAAACCACATTAAGAAAGAGCTAAGAAACAGTTAGTAAGTAGAAGATAAGGAAATGATATAAAGCAAACTTGTTAAAATGCTTCAAATTAACTAGACTAGAAACTAGAAATAAAACAAAGGTTCTACTAAAACTGATATGCAGAAAAAGATGCATGGGGGTACAATAACAGTAGAGCAATGGGTCGGTAAAAATTGATTGAAACTACATTAAAAGTTGTGGTACAAGAAAGATCAAAGCACTGCATATAAGGAGAACAATAAATTCAACAAAACACAAATTGTTCTACTAGCAGAATCTACGATAAGGAGTGTAAATCTCTCCGTGAAATATTTACCAGTGAAGAATGCGTATATTTGTGATAAGCCAGATGAAGCTGATTAAAAAAGAAGAGAATATAAAATAAGGTAAATTTTTTACTTCTTTTTCCGTAGAAGAGATAGCAATGCTAAATGTATTCAAAATAAAAAAAAAATATAAGAAACATTTTTTTTTCTCCTGAGATCAATCAAGTCTACATGTATGAACGTGATGATTTCTATGAGTTTGTGCTGTTGTCCTCTCACCGAGTGATTAGTCCCGTGAACAAATGTAAACAAGGAATTCTTGTTTTCTGGTCAAACAAAAAAATAAAATCAGAAGGACTTACCATTTGGTTTTCGGCTAAAAATATTAGAGATGGACATCGTCAGGCTTTTTCTTTTGCTGTCATTCCGTTTGAAGGGATCATACGAAGACGATGGTGTCACTTGCACCGGTGATGATGACGAAATGTTTGCAAATGTCGAGGTCGGTTGTAGACTACCGCGTTGGCCGTTTCTTTTGGCTGTTTCACTCACCACTTTCCGAGCATTTATCAATCGAAATTCTCGGTCAATGAGATACGATCGTGCCACGTCGATAATTTCTAGAGAGTCTTCCGTTACCGGCAGTTCGGCATCGATTTGCTGCTTTAGTATACGGAGGACTTGGTGAAAAGACGGTGTATCGGAAGTCGTTACAATATCTGGCCGAAGCAAGACGGACTGTGTTAGTGGCAAAGGATACCATGCCAGGCGTGTGATAAGCCCTGTCAAGTGGAAGTTGACGTAAAGGGTGTTACTGGTGAAGGTTTGCAGTTTACTCCAGACCGCATTCAAGAAGGGACCTGAAAATATTTATGAAGGAAAATCCTACAAAGAAGTGTGCAATCAAGTTACCCAAACTGACTGTCCCCTGGGCGAAGAGATCTTCTGAGAAATCCAAATCGGTTATAACAAGATCCTTTCTAGTCGACACACGCCAATTTGCCTTAGATTTCGACATACCACCGCCGTCCACAATGACATTCGCGGCAATCGCAGCTCCTTCACAACCATCGTTCTCATCATCTGGACGCCATTTAAAGGATTCATAACCACTCGACTCCCCAATCGACTGCAAACTATCGCATTTATTTTTATCACTGTCGAATAACACATTTGAAGATGTATCGGCCAAAAGCTGCAAGGGGCTGCAGCTGAATTCTGTGAAAAAACTCTTAACCATCTCATTGATGCGTTCTGTAGTCTGTCCACTTGATCGTTGTCGAGGAGGCGATTTTTGGTAGTTGTAAGAGTTTGCCCAATTGGCACATGCAGCGCGGGATTGTGCGATTTTATAGTGTGCATCAAAAAGATAAGCCGGGTAGTTCGAATACAGTGTGTCTCCCGTGTGCAGGCCGTAGTAATTCCAATTGGCTCCTATCGTCTTGCTCATGGTATTCTGCGGTTGATGCGAGGGTGATGCACTCGCTAGTGCACCGCCAGTTTGAGAGGTCTTGTGCTTCAATTCCCTTGCACGCTTCATCACATCAGGCGTGAGTTCTAGAAAAAAATCGGCCGTATTCGTATATGGATCAATTTTGTTGATTTTGTGACGGTATGATATTGGAACATGTTTCCCCGGCAGCAAGTATTTTAGCAACAACTCCAGCATGATGTCCTCGCAATGCAAACTAAGGAGAGTGTCGAATAACGACATTGTCACCATGCACAGCTGTGAGAGGGAGACGTAAGTGATAGTTGAATGGAAAATAATTAAGACATACATTTGAATCACTGGCACTCAATCTATCGATAAGTGTATCCAATATTCTTTGCCCATCGAATTTTTCTTCATCCAGGAGGAATTTCACGAAAGCTCTTAAAAGTCCTGGCTCCGTGACGGATCGGAGGATCAAATCCAAATAAGACATTGCTGAAATTTGTGATTCGACGTTTGTCTGCAAATGTTTGCCTTTGAATGTCTGTAAAGTGTAATTTTCGATTTTTTTCTGGTGTGGTTAGTCGAGAAAAACTTAATATAATTATTTTTTCATTTTTAGAAACAACTAAAGCGTGTGATTGTTTTTCTGGTGCGATTTTTTCCTGGGCACTAACGATTCTTTCCATCCACATTTTTTTTCAATCGACAGATTCGAAATAAACAAAGTGCAAAAAACAGAGAACAAAATGCAAAGGACAAATTCAAAAATAAATAATAGACCCCACACCACAGATAAATCGAGAGACATGTTCTACAAAAAATAACAAAGCATTTACCTGCAGAATAGCCGGACCTAAAACGGGCACAATAAATCCTTGATACATAAAATCCAACAATTGATTCTTTATCAGGTCATGCGCAACTTGAACGACCGCATTACAAAATTCCAATGCATTCATGAACAAAGTGAGTTCTGGTATCTCAGTGACATCGTCTGGCGTGATGCGATGCCAGTCAAATGTATTAATATCTATGGAATTTGGCAAACGGGAGTAGAGACCGCCAAGTCCAGTCACTAGCAGCGGACACATTGACGAGTATTGAGCGATGTACGTTCCAATGTTGGAGTTTTTCTGCGAAAGGGCCATGCACAGAAGGAGGGCATCGCGCGCCTGATGTCCGAGACTACCCTCGCGATGGACATAAGGTATAAGAAGTGAAAATATAATAAAGCTGAAAGAGATGAATGTCGTTGGTTATTTTCTTATTAAGAAAAGTAATTAGAAATGAACTACTTTGTACTGTATTGTCCCTGTTTGTGCTGCTCCGACGAAAAAAAGAATAAATCCAAGAGATGAACATTTTGCATAAGCACGACACACAGCTGATTCAAAAGGATAACTAATCTTTTCTCCAGATCTGGCGGGAAGATTTCCCCTTGGCTGGATGCGAGTATTTTCAACAGAGGCCTAAGAAATGGTTCGTGGCATAAAAGCTGATGCCTCGAATGACTGACCAGAAGTTCATAAAGTTTCAGCTGTTCCAACCGAACTGCATTTGAGTAGCGTCCTGTTGTTATGCCCCATTCGTAGAGCTTGTCCAGCAGATTTTCGCTCAACAAAAATTCTAAACATGGTGCTGGAGGATTTGAATGAGCACTGGGCAGCGATATTTTATTACAATGGTGCAATTCGACCAGCAATAGTGTCACCATATAATCCAGATGCGACACTACACCGAGGACGTCATCATGTGTGGGTGATTTTTGATTCTAAAATTTAAAAAAATATATAATTTGCTTGGTCAATTTACAAAACAACATCATAAAGCAACCCAATATGTGCTCATCAATGTATAAAGCGATAGAAAGAAAGAAATTTCTCAATCGCATTTATACAAATGATTTGTACATACATATATGGAGATAAATCTTGAAAGAAAAAATTCACTTACATCCGCCCTCTGTATTATCTCGTATGCTTGCTGCCAATGTTTGCAAAAACTATCGTAGCACGCTCTTGGATCGCAGTCCGTTGCTGTGCCGATGGATCGTTGCCTATTAAGGCCAGAATGTGATGTTGCTGATAGACCAGCACTGACTCCAGCATTAGTGTTGGTAGATATGGAGGCTGCAGCTACTGTTGCAGATGAACTGCCACCGTTTCGCGTTAAACTTTGCCTCAAAGGGCTGGAACGCAGCCAACTCATTTCCCGTCGCCGTTGTGTTTGATCCCCTCTCGCGCTTTCTAGTTCTATTTCGGAATGCAGCTCATTAAAATGCGCAAAGTAATTGATGGAAAAAAGTGTAACCATCAATTAACAAATACACCTCACATCAAAATCCAACGAACGCAAAAGAACTACAAAAAATCGTGTATGCATAAATTGTACACCAAATTAACAAGGTGTCATCCGAAAAAAAATATATATAAATATAAAGATTTCAACTCTAATCTAAACTCATTTGTTTTCGTAGCACTGATAAAACAACGACGAGACAAAAATAAATTAGTGACCAATTTCCCGTCTGTCCCCAATGAATTTTGCTGAGCTACTGCACGACTATGTTGCTTGTTTTTATGGTGCTTGTAAGCAAAACGCAAAAGCTTGTATTGTAAATTTTATTCACTCATATTGCACTTTTTTGTTTGTTTTTAATATCGAATTGAGTTGTTTAGTTCTTGGTGGATATTTGTGGGAAAACTTTTAAGATTATTTTAATACCATGTTATGACTAACATTTTCGAAATGACATAAAGACTATTCATTTTTTCGATTCTCACATTCGCACTGTCAATTATCTTTGTTGAACTCTTGTAGACTTCACTTTCACTGTGCTATAAAATGGTTGAATCCGTTTCGTGGGGAATAATGGTGATGCTACACATTGCATTTGTATCAACGATTGAATGTTAAACAATATACAAAAACATGTTAGCAGAACGTGAAAAGACTGTAAGATTGGCAGGAAACGATACGAATTAACATAAAAATGTGCTAACACCTAATAATACAATATATTTAAGTTGTATAAGCTGCCACGACAGACTTGATAGAATAAGAAGAATAAGGGAATAACATTGCAGAGGTGAGAAAGGAGAAACAAAGAAGAATAAGACAGGACGCAAAAATTGTTGGAAAACAGTTATACTGTTCTGTTAAATATGGAACACAAAATTGTTTGGTGATTGTGTTTTCTGCTGCTCACAGTACCACTTGCAATTAGCAAACCTCCTAGATTGTTATTGCCATGACAAAGCTTCTGTTAATATTGTGTGTCGATAGTAAACTGCAAGCCTAGCACCTAACAACCTGTCAACAAAATATATTGCGTTCCCACAGATGGTAGAACAAGAAATTGTTAAATTCAGAATTGTTACTGCAACATAATTTTTGAAAACGAAAATCGTTATTTGTGTGGTATGCTGCCAAAATCCAATATTACCACTGACCACACCCATTTTCGTGTCACTTGAAAACACATACCATCAGAGCGAAACAAAAAACAATTTGACATTTCTAATCGGCAAAGAAGTTTTTGTAAACTAATCGAAATCCAATTTTTTCAGTAGTCGCTTCTTCCCGAATTGATTTAATAATTCTTCACAAATTAAATTAGTAGCGCCCGATAAGTTCAATATGATGGAGAAAAAAGATATTGACGATATGCAAAGTTCTAATATTGAAAAAATCAAAGCTATTTTAGAATCATTTAACGCAAAAGTAAGTATAAAGAAGGTAATAAAAGTCATTCGAAAATGGATATGTACGTACGTATTTATTATTTCCAGTATGCAACGCTTTTTGATTTTACCGAGTTTAATATCAGTGGGCAATGGACAACTATTTGGAATGCTTTTTTCGCAAATCTACGTGATCCACAAAAGTCAGCCATATATCCACAACTATTGAACAGTGTACGAATTCTTACTCGTGATGAGCATTGCATCAAGCTGAATAACATCCAGGCAGATTTCAATTGCCTGCTCGATCTCGCCGATCTGGGACCTGAGAAACTAACTAGCGCTCGGACGCACACCACAGAGACCAGCATTGAAGCTCTCAAATGTTTGTGTAATATTGTTTTTCTGAGTTCCGACTGTCGTAAATCGTGTATAAAGAACTCGGCAACAGAGAGGATTTTAAAGCGGGTTAGCTGCCCGACAAGTCATCCTTTTGAGATTGAATTTTACGACATGAAATTACTATTCTTGATCACTGCTTTAGAACCGATTACGCGGACAAAAGTGCAGATTGACTTGAACGGGATATTTTTCCTAACCGAATGGCTTGACATGAAGGCGTCTTTGGAAGAGAAATCGGAGAAAGAAACTGATTTGATTTGTGAAATCCTAAAAGTCATGTTTAATATTACTTCTAATCCGGATAGAAGTCCGAATGAGAATGAAATACAAAACAGACGACTCACGGCCGTGGTTCGAGGGCTTCTGTTTGAATTCGGAGGAATGACTTCCGAGAAACATCGAAATGTTATATCCAACTGCGTTAATCTTTTAACGAACATCTGCACAAGTTGTTTATACGAGTTACTAACCAAACCAGCAGCAGGCGATGCACCTGAGTTGATTTTTGAGGGAAAATGTATTCGTTCCCTGGAGATCCTTTTGCGATACCTTAAATCAATGTTGGATGAGAAGGAGAAAAGTCCTATTTCGAATGAGTTTATTCCCCCAGTTTTGACAGTTTTAATTAATTGTGCACGTTGTTGCCCCGTTATGCGACATTACATACGCGAGGTGGTGCTTCCTCCGTTAAGAGATGTTTCCAAACGCCCCGAGGTGGGTAATGAGCTGCGAAATCACCTCTGTCGATTTTTAACTATTCCAGAAATGATCATAAGAGATCTTTCCGCTGAATTGCTCTTTGTTTGCTGCAAGGAAAATGTCGGCCGCATGATAAAGTACACTGGGTATGGGAATGCGGCAGGTCTTTTTGCCAATCGTGGGGTTTTAGATTGCCGGCGAATCGAACACACCGAATACTCTTCAGATAGCGAGGACAGCGACACTGAAGAGTATAAAGAATTGCAACATGGCATCAATCCGGTGTTGGGATGTTTCGAAGAGCCCAAGGCAAGTCCACTTGCCGGAATGAGTGAGGAGCAAAAGGAATACGAAGCCATGCAACTCGTGAGCCTCATGGACAAATTGCATCGAAGCGGAGTGGTGCAGCCTTGCCGAGTTGGTGAAGATGGAAAACCGCATCCTGTTGATCATATTCTGCAATTACAGGAAGAGCTTCCACAGCAGCAGTTGGATCATAAGCGAAAAACTTAAGGACCGTATAAACATTAAACTTTTGATTTTGTAGGCGAAGTATCAAAACGCTTAGTAGTAGCTAGTTAACTTCACTTTACTCTTTCTGGTCCAAATTCTACACAAATAATGTAGGCAGTATATATTTTAAATATGAATCTGTACTTCGGCGTTTTTGCAGGATGAATTTTGCATCGCCCGGACACATGCAAGTGGTTATGAACTGTAAGTTGTATTCTTTTTGTAAATCTGTATTATTCTGTTATTTTCTGTCTCACTGTTTATCTAGACGAATTTAATCTAAGTTGTATTGTGAAATTTATAGAAATGTTAACTTTTTTTTCAATTTTAATTTCGTGTACGAATAATATAATTAAAACACATTCTGACTTCAAGTGAGTTATCTTAATATGATCCATAAACTATAACTTAAAATGAAGAATAAACAAAAAAATATTCTGAAGTCAATTCCGATTCTTGGAAAGGTATCTTAACATAATAAATCTATTTGTTACACACTGGTATAGGTTTCTAAGCGCATTAAAACTTAAATAGATAAGAAAAATATTATTTAAAGTTAAGAAACATTTATGGTGGTCCTATATATAAAACATATTTTATGTTTTCATGATAGTATAAAAACGACTTTGCAAACCTATCAATGTTTAAAGGGATACTCATTTAAATATTTCTCCTGAATTGAGTTCACAGTTTTGCAACTCAAATAAAGAATTAAAACTAAAACTTTCCCAATAAATGTTCGTTTAAAACAAAAAATACAGTTTCAAAGACGACAACTGATTGTAAACCTTTAGACTGTTTTTATAAGTAAACATTTTGAAGAAAAAAAAATTTACCACCAAAAAATCTATAGCAATATTTTAAATGTCGGCAGAGAATTGTATGCAAGTGGATTATGTGTGCTGCTCTTCAGCTATTTTATAAGGATATGCTATTCTGTGAATGTTTATTCAATGAAAAATAAATATATTAACGATTTCAAATAAAGTTACTTAATATAAGCAGGCACCATGTATATTTGTTTCATTTATATAGTTTTTACTTAAACATTTTATCAACAATGGAAATTTCGATTAATTGTCATTGGCAGCGATTTTACGTAGGTAATACATTAAAGGCCAGCAGTAAACGACTTTTTCTTACCATTAGAAGGTCCTTATCAGATCCGGGCAAATTTTTGCAACGCCGGGAATGAAGTCGAAGTACTTGGAGAGAAAGCAAAGAAAAAAGCTTAAGATTTGGTTAAATAGCAAGTTTTCATAGAATGAAGTATTTCGTCATCATTCCACTTTATTTATGAGTCTGAATGTCTCCTGAAACAAGCTCATCATAGGAAAAGAATGAAAATACACGACTTTGTATAAATCGGCCTTAAGTGGGTCTCTCATATACTTTCTTTTTTCCTTACCACAGGAATCTCTCACCCGCTTAGGCAGTCGATTGCTGTTTATATTATAATTGATCGAACGCACTGTTGTTAATCAAATTGTGTTAAATTGCCTGTAATACATCGAAATGAAAAAATATAAGTATAATTATTTACTTCAATATATTAAAGTAAAACAAAATACTAATTCTTACAAAAACATTCACTAAAAAACGTAAAACAGGAGAATGTACTAGAACAGAGCATATCTGAATTTGCCAAGAATTTTTGTAAATGAAAACTGAGCACACCCATCTCCACCACAGCGCAACATCAAAATAAGTCCTGTCAAGAAAGAATATTCCCATCCCTTCCTACTATCGGCCATTCTACTAGTTCCTTTAAAGAGTGAGTTGTTCTGTGAATTTAACATTTGACTGCCGTTCGCGAATTGTTATTTTTATTCAGTTTTTTTCCTTTAACTTTTATTATAAATTCAACGAAACCAATATTTATTATCCATTCGATTTCCAACCTCTCAGCCATTCAAACAAAGTGAAAATAAAATCAATAGACGACGGAGATAGCAAAGAAGAAATACTTCAAATCATCGTCAAAACGTAAGAAGTAACCAAAACAAAGGTCGGCGGCAATCTTAAGAACAAAAAAAGAAAATGAACTTTTGAAATTAATTGTTTTAGATTTTACCTCAATACGCACGCTGGATGTTTGTCAAAGATTTATACACAATATATACAACATCTGAACTGAAATAAGTCAGCAAGATTTTAATGAGCTCCGAAAGAAAGGAAACAGATGGCGAAGCTTCAAGGTAATAGCATAGTGACTTTGTCTTCTTCCTTTTTAACAGAATAGGTTCATTCAAAGTTCAATCGCAAACTCACGATGCAAAATAAAGAGTTGGAAAACGCACAATTCGGGATCTATGACTTATATATTTTTGTTTTCTATTTTACATACACGCTGATTGATATGACATTCGTGGGCGTAATTGGCATCTTTGTTGATCACAGACATAATTTCTTTTGTCTTTTGCTATTAAAGCCGATGAGAGCCTTTTTAAGTCCTTTGTATGATGCGCTTCTTCAACTGGAATACACTTTGATTGCTCTATTTAAATCTAATGCTTTCCGTTTACAGATTAAGTGAAGAATCGTCGTCTAATAGTGTGCACCCAGTGCAACAATCCAACACAAATACAAAAGAAGGGTCTATTGACTCGCCGCCGCAATCGAAAAGCAATTTCAACTTGGAGAAGTCATCTCCAACAGCGCAAACGAATGCCACGACCACACCAGCGCCTTGTAGTTTAACACCTGACATGAAACGCACCGCCGTGAAGGAGCTAATCGAAAAATACTTCTATCAGCTACAAAATGGCTGTGGGAATCCAAAATGCACCAATGAACACTGCGCTTCCAGCGGGCTGGTAGAGCAAATGTCACCAAATCAAATTGCCGCTCGTGCTATACAATTGTTCTCGCAGGAAGCAAAACTATGCGACGCGTATAACCAACCATCGAAGCAGGCGAGAACGTTGATCACTTCGGCGAATTCAAGTGATGTACCAAGTTCAAGTACATCAAGCACATCAGCCTTGAACAGTACTCAACCCTCAACGTCTAGTCAATATCAGAACGAAAAGCCAACATCATTTTTTGTATCCCATCTGGATGAGCAATTCATCGACGACCTTATAGATATTTGCAAAAAGAAAGATTCCTTCGTAGACCTGCAGCGGGCTCTCGAAGAGACGCTTTCGCATTTCGAGCAGCTGAGCAAAAGTTTCATGCGTCAAGCATCCGAACCTATTGACAAGCTGCTAGAAAAGGCTGGTAAATCAGATATAAGTTCTTTAAAAAAGGAAGATTTACGCACACTTGAAGGTGAAGCTGACAAAGATGAGGATAGTAGTGCTGATAAGGAGGAAGAGCCCAAAGATCCCAGTGACACAAGTGTAGACCTGGTTAGCCTGAGAAGATCTCTGGTAAAGTTATTTAAACTGGAAAGCTCTGTTGTTGCAGAAACAGTCAATAGCTCTATAGATGGGCTATTCACTGACTTGTGCACAGATCTAAGATTAAAGAAGATCAACAACTATTTCGAGGAAGGCATGCTGCATTGCTTCGTTATTGCTTTTGAAATTACCCGTGTTGGTAAGGAAACTATGCCGTTATTTATTTGCATTCATTTCCACATAGGTTATTTACTTTCAAGCGGCTCCTGAATATCTGGAACGAGCGCTACCAACTGTTTGTAAAGCTGCATCACTGCTACCAGTATCGCTTCAAGCAAGACTGGCGCGAATCTGGGCGAAACATTCTAAAGATAACCTCCACAGTCTCATTCAATCTTTACAGACACTCATAGCCTTGGAGGTCATTATGGACCAAGGACTTGTACAGTTGAACTCTTACATAACAGCGGCAACAAAAACATTAAAAGTGATTTTTTTTTTTTTATTATTATTTTTAACAAAAATTGTAAAACCCCATTCCATATAATCTAGATAGCTTACTTCGCGAATATCCTCGCTGGACAGTTGGAGACCACCAAACCAACTGAATCTGAACAGGCTGATCCGCCCTCAATAACCGAAGATGATGATTACTTCTTCTATCAGTCGGCTGCTAAGCCAACTTCTCCGAAATTTCCCAAGGATCAGCTGGAGACGGAGCTAGGTGTTACCGCAATGGACTGTCGAGTACCATTGGTACCATTTGAGGAATTCTACAATGAACCTCTTAGCGACGAGATTCAAATGGACCGGGACTACCTAGCCTACAAGAATCTCTTACTCGACACTCACAGAGAAGGTTGGCTACGCAACAAACAATAGTCATATATTAGCTAACAATTCAATCTATTTTTTTTTTATTAGAATTAGACTTTACGTTCATGATGTACTCATTCATTTTAACGCCGGCGAAAAAGGTCATAGCACTCTACTACGACAGCAGGATTCGAATGTATAGTGAGCGAAACCTATCCCTGTATACTATAGTGAACTATTTTGGCGGTGATAACGAAGTTGGCCCAAGACCAGACCTTAAATTGAAAGTCCGACGTGACCATATCATCGATGACGCGTTGGTTGAGGTAGGTTCGAATTAAAAAAAAAAATCTGCAAAAACTAAAAGCGATTTTTTCAGTTGGAGATGGTCGCTATGGGTAGGCCGAAGGATTTCAAAAAGCAACTGGTAGTTGAATTTGTCGGCGAACAAGGCGTTGACGAAGGAGGTGTTTCGAAAGAATTCTTTCAATTAGTTGTAGAAGAAATTTTCAATCCAGATTTCGGAATGTTCACCTACCAGGAAGATTCAAAAACTGTTTGGTAAGCTTGAGTATAAATCAACATAAATGGATTATAAAGAAACTTTCATCAGGTTTAACGCAACATCCTTTGAAAACGAGGCCCAATTTACACTTATAGGAGTAGTTTTAGGCTTAGCTATCTACAATAATATTATATTGGCTGTGAATTTTCCCATGGTTGTCTACCGAAAACTCATGGGCGGACATGGATCATTTTACGATCTATCCGACTGGAACCCCACAATCTATCGTAGCTTGAAATCAATTCTGGACTACGAAGAAAACGACATGGAGGAAGTGTTTATGCAAACTTTTAAAATAACTTACAGCGATGTGTTCGGGGAATCAGTAGAACATGAACTGAAACCAAATGGCGATTGTATTTCAGTGAGTCAAGAGAACAAACGGGAATTTGTCGATTTGTACAGTGACTTTCTATTGAATAAAAGCATTGAACGGCAATTTAAGGCATTTAAAAAAGGCTTCGAGATGGTTACAGATGAATCTCCTTTAAAACTGCTCTTCCGTCCCGAGGAAATTGAATTGCTGGTGTGTGGCAGCAGAGTAAGCAATTGATTTATTACGGTCTGAATTTTTAACTCATGACCACATTCGTTTTTTTTTTTAGAAATTCGATTTCGTAGAATTGGAAAAATCCACATCATACGAAGGTGGCTATACGAGTAAATCGCAAATTATAAAAGACTTCTGGAATATAGTTCACTCCCTGCCGGATGAGTCGAAAAGGAAACTATTAGAATTCACTACAGGTTCGGATCGTGTGCCTGTTGGTGGTTTAAGCAGTCTGAAGTTGCTCATCACCCGTCATGGGTCGGACAGTGACAGGTTGCCCACGAGTCATACTTGTTTCAATGTCTTACTCCTCCCAGAGTATAGCAGCAGGGAAAAATTGGAGGAAAGACTGCTGAAGGCGATTAACTACTCAAAGGGTTTCGGCATGCTATAATGTCAAGTTTCAAGCGGATCTTCTTATGTGAAATGTTTTTGTTTATAGTTCTTTATTGATTTTATTTTTCAATGTCTTCAAAATGGCGCGCTGGATGTACATGTTTCACTAATAAAAACAAATGCAAAAGTGTAAATAGAATGCGTTTCATTTGCGCATTAATTTTAACTTCATGTAAAATGTTGAATATTCCTTTTCTAGATCTTTAATCTTCTCAAATGTTATGCAAATCATTTCACTTTCCTCTTGAAAAATCCTTCTAAAACATCAGCACAGTGCTGAGTTTACATCAGCAGATACGAAATATAACAGAGTTTATGGAATTTTTCCGTCACTTTGGCCATGGGTCACATATGTAGTGTTTGACCTACCGCTTCAATTTCACCAGCAGCTTATTGGAGATTATTTCGTTGGTTTAATCGTTCATCACGGTCACTTTATTAATAAATTTTTCTCAGCTCGCGTTAACCATATGATGTGACTCTTAAATAGGCACGTTCGAATTGTGCAGAACTCTTGATTGCTTGGATGTTACTACCCTGACAAATTAAAATTACATTTTTATTTTCTAAAAATTTTTATTTATAAAATTATATATCTTTTCTTGAGTTGCCTTGTTGAGAGTCCATCAAAAAACCGATTATTATTTTTTCCGATGAAAATTATTATGTAAAAAGAATAAAAATAGGTAAAATAAATCTACAAATAGATTCTTCGTATTATTTGCGCCTTACAGTTTATTTATTATGCCTAAATTAAACTATAATACTCAATAATAAATAATAAACCGCGTGTCGCTTATTCAAATTGTAACAAAAATTAAGTTGTAAATGTCTAGTTAATTACCTAACTGTTTAAGGTTAATAAGTATTTTAATATTTTTTGTACTTACATTACATGTTCCTTAATAATATTTCTTAAAGCGAATACAGAATTGAGTTAATAATCTTATATCGATTGAGTTAGAGAACAATTTTGTTTAAATCTTAAGAGTGCGAAAATACCGGAGATTGGTGTCTTTATATCGTACAAAACAAATGATCAACTGTCTTTTTTCAAATTTAAATTAGCGGTGAATGTCAAGACAATTATTGTAGCATCGGTTTGTTTTTGGATTTAACAAAACATTGCATTAGTCAAAAAATAATTCTCTGGAAGCCAATAATAAATATTTACAAAAAAAATTAGTTCTAATCGTTAGGGAAATAGAACAACACTAGGGGTCGATCACCACGCTATAATTTTCCTTGAGACTGAGTTCGATCAATTGTAGGAGTTTTATCAGCATCATTCTCTGGTACCGCAGCAGTTGTGTCTGTTACATCTGATGGTATAACTGCAGCTGGTGCAGCTGCCATAACCTGATCCAAAACAGCTTCATTGTCGAGGGCTATACCGGGCGCAGTGCTTATTGATCTAGCAATCTTTTGTTTTTGCCGCTCCAGACGTTCCCTCTCCCGCTCTATGCGCAACTTTTCAAATTCATCATGCTCCTCAGCGGGATCAACGTTAGATTTTGTATCAAATTCTTCCACTGTGTAAAAATTAAAAATAAATTAAGTTAATGGAAACTGAAACGGAAAGACACAAAGTTAACTTTAGCTAGAGTCCAAAATACATGCTTTCTCAGAATAGCTTATGGCAAGTGTGACAACAAATTCGCTAGCAGGAGAAGTAGTTTTACATTTCACAAAACGCACACTGGGGAAATTGATTCTAAATTAAATGTTAGATGTCTACCGCAAACGTTAATTTCTAATGAACAACAATTTGTTTTTTTTTTTTCATACAAACTTTAAAGTGTGTTTTATTTACCCGGTGAAACAAACCAACGGAAAATGTTTGAGCCATCCACGCGCACTGCACCAATTGAAAAATGTGGTTAAAAGTGAAAGAAAAATTAACAACACTTGTTGTGAATTGTTTGTGATAAAATGGTTCCATAAACATGTATTTATTTATTAAACAAAACAGAAAAACAGCCTACCAACTGTTTAAATAAGAATTTTTAGCATAATTTTGCAACAAGTGTTTGCCTTACCTGTTTCCCTGCTTCCAGTATCCGCATGATATAAACTTTTCTGGCTTGCTCCAAGCGGTGAGCTCGGAACTGTTTGCGAGGCATAGCCTGACCCACTTATTGGAGCCGAGCTAGATAGTAAAGCATCGACACCACCTGGTGGAAACAATGCTGGTTCGACAGTTGATTGAGCACGACCATAGGCCGGAGGCTTTGGTACTTCCATTGGTTCTGAGCGTCGTGGTATTTCTGCGCTACCCCCGAAGATATCTCTTACAGTCGGCCTTGAGCTATCCCCGGTACGTTGTGATGTTATCGTCATTTGTTCGTCAACTTCCTCTATGACCTGATCTGTTATTCTCATGCTTCCGCTAGCAGGAACTTTTGATCCCGATTGTGGAACTAAACTTGCCGAACTGGCGGAACCAGGGAAACGATAGTTGTTTTGTTCGGCTACTGGCGTTGACGGCCCAGGCCGATTGTCGTCACGACTAAGAAGTCTTTTCAGGGCCGATGCCACTGTATTAACACGAGACATTGTTCCACTAAGACTAACCAAGCTCGGCGAAGATCCTTGCCTTGTTTTGCCATTCCCAGCTGTAAAGTGTATTCCACTCGCTGCATCGTCCACCTAAATATCGGAGAGTAAATCAACATTTAAAGCGCGTTCTAAGAAGTTCTCTACATATGGTTAGTGATTTATATACAAACCACAAAGCTCTTATTTTTTTTTCACGTTTTCTTTTCAAATTCCAGAACACCAAAGAATTAACGTTAAGCAGATAGAGTGATTATATAAAGGTTAGAAAGAGTGCATGCAGGACAATACGTAAGAGCAAGTGAAATTAACACTAGGGTTTCCAATAAGCTGGCTCTGTCTAGCCTTTTTTACACAAAGAGTTGAAGCCTTTCCTTACGTTGAACCTCTCAGTTAAGCGTTTTAGCAAAACACTGAAAAAAAGTTTCAGAATGCAACAGCAAAGTCGGGGATTTAAGTAAAGCGTCGATGTTAATATTTCGCAGCGTGAATTGTATTTTTTCTGGCTCTGAGCTGTAGCTCTTACCTCTATATCAAGGTACGCCCCAACGTAGTCTAGAGATTTTTATTTTTGTTGGATTCTGAAACATTTCCGATGCGTTTTGTTCTTCTCAAAAAAAAAAAAAAAATATTCACCATGGCCAAGAAATTTGTTCCAGCTTAGATACCACTGGTTCAAAAGCTTGGTTTAAACCTGAAATAAGGTTCGAAAGCTTCAAAATAATGGAAATAATTAAAAGACAAGCAAAAGTGAATTGTTTACCACAAAAAGATGCGTCACTCTCAGATGATTCACAAGATTTCAGTGTGCTTGCAATTATAAGGAAATCATTGAATAATTTCCTAGAATTTCTGTCACCTGACGCGAGTGAACTTTTCAAACGCGTATGGTACTTACATACGCGTTAGTTTGTTTCAAAACAAATAGCGCCCTCTCAAAAAGTGCACACACTACTGCCTAAACCAAGTTTGTTTTGCAAAGCTTAACAAGTTAAACAATAATTGAAATAAGGCTTTAAAAAGTAATTTAGAAGTTTTTTTGCTAAATATAGTTACCCCAATCACCCTTTTTTCTAAAACAAAAAACAATTACTTCAAATTCAATTAGTTAAGAATAGCAAGAGAAATAATTTGTTTTGTTGCAATTTTAGTCAATGTACTTAAATACATTTGGAAGGTACAAAAGCGCTACACTGATTCTAACCTCTTCTGTAGTGTCCGTTTCTGGGAATTTATAATTAACAGCCTGCGTTTCACCTGTTTTACCAACCATTTCATCGATCTTCACACAGGATAAAGAAGTCGGCATTGCTGCATTTTTAGAAACTTCAATTTTTGCTGTTGACGGCTCCGGATGTTCTTCACGGAAACGCTCAGAAGCCACCGTATACGGAAGTTCGTTGGGGAAGATCTCATCCCAATACTGATCCTTGATAAGTTCCGGATGTTCATGATGCATTTCGTCGACAATCATGTAGGAAACTTGAAGATTTCGATCAACCATCCAATTGACCTAAAAAATAAAGATAACTAATTTATGTCGGAGAATAAAAAAAAATGAACTAGTTGGATTAACCTCAAAATCATCGTCGTCCTCGCCGAATGGATTTATCAGCGATTCTGCCACTTTAAGCCAACCCATATAGAAGAAGAACTGCAGAGTAGTGAAGACTGGGAAATACAAATCAATCTTGTTTATATAACCGTCCGACACCTCCTTGTTCTCAACCCACTGTTGACCCATCACAGAGGTCAAGAAAAACGAATAAACCGCCAACGTTACTACTTGTGTGTACACAAGGGGCACACTTATCGTATCGTACGAAATCAATAGACCACACTGACCACGAAACTTATTCAACTCGTCCAAGATTGTTTTTACAGCGAAATCATCACGGACTCGGCCTTCTTTCCGGGCCCTTGTCACTATGCTCGCCGCCCACACTATGGGCAACCAGTGTTTGGAATGTCTAGGGAACTTTGAATTAAGACTTTCGATGATTTGTTTCTCGTTTTCAACTAGAAGACCTGCTTCTACGAGATTTTCTAAATTTGGAAAACGTTTTTTAACTCTTGGTGAAATATTAATCAGCACCATTGTTAGGCAAAGGCACACGTATCGCATCACTGTGCGACGCATGACACGTCCACGCTCGTCTTGACCATGCATATTTGAGCTGACAAAAACCGCAATGGGGTCTGGCCAGGGTATACTTGTATATTGATTCCACCATCGGGTCATAACAATTGACACATAGAAACCGAGCACGAAAGATAGTGGAATGAGATTACTGTAGGCGGCACAATACTGAACAATACTTTCAAATACTCTAAACAAATGAATAAGCAAACAGTAGTTAGATGATTCCTGCTTTTAAGAAGGTCTTAATTGAGTACTTACTTTTTTTGGTAGTCATCCAAGGCTATTCGGTACGTTATATTTAAACCATAGTAAGCTAATAGAAAAAATAGTAAGTCCATCCAAACTAATTTGTAAATACTGCCGCGCCACCTTTAAACAAAAAGAAAAAGTTTATAGCCCAACAATGTAAAAAGGTAAAATAAGCACTTAAAATATCAAGAGCAAGGCATTAAGTATTAGTTTACAGGTTTTTGGAACGCGGAGACGTATTTTTCTGGCTTCCCGAGACCTTGTTTTCGTTTAATTACTTTTTTTTTATAGACAACAAAATTAAGTAACCTTATAAGACACCTGATTTATCAGTGCTAAGCAATCATATATAAAGAGTCAATGATTGCACGTGTTTTGCATTAAAGTCTTCGCTTACACAAATGATCTCAATCTTGAGTCGGTACTTTGACTGATTTTGTTTGCAAAGTCATAAATCTGTTATACTCACAGCCAAATTCGTTACACAATATTTTATTGAGTTATCAATTAACATTAAATAAATAACGATGATGCTCTGTTGCTACTAACTTTAAGGCATAAACAAAGCTCTATAGAACGTGTGACATTTCCCAACCAATGCCCTTTACTATCTCAAAGGCGACTCGCGCGTAAGGCAGATATAAGTTTTATTACCAATAGAATGTATTATGGTTCTACATAATTAAACACGCTTGAAGTACCCGCTATTGACCATTAAGAACTAACTGTTATCGTGCTGTGTCATGCTATTTGCACGTCAACGTTTAACGGGCCTCAAGGTTAGTGCTTACATTTAAAACAAAAACAAATAGGAAACTTTTCCTTTAAAGCCGGAAGGTGAAAAGGGTTTTTTTAAAGACATACTTTAGGCATTAGTTTAAAATAAATGTTGCCTATTCATAACATTAGGTCATCTAGTCCTAAGAGATAGTCGGTGCATGTCAATCGCATTGCAGACGGCGAACCATCGCATTGCAGATGGTCTCTGCAACCTGTTTAACGAGTCGTTCCGCATGAGACCAAACACAAAATTCGCCGATAATTGTACCTGATGCGAATCATGTGAATGAGCGTATTCGACTCCATTTCATATACGCCCTGTAAATGTGGATGAACACTTCGAACACACCAGCCATATCTAGTGAACAGACAATAGTGCTCCAGTAAAGTGGATCTTCGAACCCAAGTCCCCCGGTTCTAGATGATAATGAAGACCAAAGAAAACGCAGATGCTTAAAACTGAACCCAGCGTGCCCGGGATCGAAGAGATTAAAAGTCGTATTTTACAAGTTGGGCACCCTTTAACGTGTACCCTTAAAATTATACGTTTTCATTTTAAGAAATATTATCCACACCATGTGATATTTTTAACCACCCTACTACCCTCAACAAATCACATGACAGCAACACGAAAAAAAGATTAAATTTCTCCAGAGCCTCGCAGTTTATTTTATATATAGTATGTAATAGCTTTCTGATCTCAATTAAGTCTTTGAGCAGTCTATCGCCTTCTGATTTTCAACTGACATTGATATGTATCATTAATGACACAATCACAAGCGGAAATTACACGCCACTATCAAAGACAGTAGACACTCTTTTTAATCTTCATCACTCCAAATGTCGCCAATTTGATAACACGTTGAGAGTTAAATAATTACCTTCCATTCATGCCACTCATGCAGGGTCAATTGCAAATGCCACAATATGTACTCATTTATGTGACACAATGATAAGCACCAGACTACTTGAACTGTGAGTAATCAGATTAAAGTAACCAGCAGTTTTAACAATCTCATTCATTTGTTTACATCTATTGAAATGGTAGTTCAAGTTCTGTATTTATTTTGCAATGACATAATATGTTAGAGCATGCCGCTGAGCTTATAATCAGTTTACTCATTCGGCATTAAAAAAGAAATTACTCCATCGATTTGACAGCAAACTTTTCGGTAGATTGTATTATGGGAAAAAAAAACTCTTTACACCTTTAATCAGAAATCCATGCAACAGTTTGTCTATCAGGTTCTCTTGTCAAAGAAGCGTAACGAGATATGACAAAATTTGATAAAAAAATTCTTTTTTGGGAAAAAAATTGTGGGTTTGGGAACGTCACACTTTTTAGTAGACAGTTGATATGCCAAGTCAGTTTGGAAATGAAAATTCACTCATAATAATAATCTCAGAGAAAACTCGTCCAGACAAATACCCAAATATCTACTTTTAAAGATGAAACACGTCTTCGCGAAATTTTATCATTCTTCTGATGACTTTTGCAGAATTTGAAAGGAAGAAAAGACGGCGAAATTAATTTTAAAATTAGTTCCCAAGCTAATTTTTTCTGCGACTGCAACTTAAGGCCCCCAAAGTCCCCCGCCAATCGATGGTTGGGTACTGTAGAAAGAACTGACTGGAGTCAGCCCGATGTTGTCCTATCCCTTCACATTTGTTGTGAAGGGTTTAACCTTAACTGCTTACAAGCTTTATTGTTTTATCTTAAAAAATCTTTCTAAAAACCATTTTCGGTTTTCCATGTGGTTCATTTTTGGGACTTAAATTTTCGCGACCTGATCAACCCAACGTCGAATAATGCGTTGCTTCTAATGCGAAAAACCTGTACTGTACTTTTGTCACTATCTTTTGGTCCTCCAACAATTACTAAGGTGGCGTTATTGTTATCAACGCCACGTTCCACTGTATCTACAGTTTAAAAAATCAAGTTTGAACCACTGAGGTGTAAATTTAATTCACAAGTCTGATGAAATAGGTGGAGTATCTGCATTTCGCATACATGAATTTAATGAGAAAAACCAACAAACGCATAGCACGATTGCGCTACATGGATTTAAAAACAAATATAGTTATACTTATTTTCTTAGTAACATATTGAAACGCGGCCAACATTCAAGAGGCCGACAAATATTTGCAGGGCATTGCGTTTTGTATTTAATTATCGGCAAGTGTGCCCCTCACATATATTAATACATAAAAGTGTGTTCTCAATAAAGTTCTTGAGTGGCTGTACATTCATTCAGTGACATAATTTTCCATTTGGAAAGATGAAAAACAGATCGATGATAATTTTAGAGAAAAACCCAAAAAACAAAAGTGTGGCAATGGCAACTTTGCATCAGCATCGGCAAATTATCAAGGCTATCTTCATGGTTTATGAAGGCGACTAATGGACCAATATAAGAATGAATAAAGCGCGGTTGCTGCTCCCATTTATCAAATAAAAGTCATCAGATAAAGCCTATCAGCGTAAAGGTAATAATCCATTTTAATTGTGTGCATTTTTGAGACTTTCCCAAAGAATATAAAGAAATTCTCAAGCTGAACACAAGTATACCCGTTTTCGAAGGTTTCTTGTTCAGATAGCAGGGTGACTAAATGAATCGATATCTGTCGATGACCTCATCACTTGGGATACACCATCCTATGCATCATCGCCATCTTTGTAGAAGAAGAACGTTAAAACTTAATCTTTCGTGGAATGAATCATCGTTCTTTACGTTATCCCTTCAAAACTTATGGAAAACCAAACTTTGTTGTCAATCAGATGAACCAATTAAAACATTTCTTACCGATAAGATTGTAGCATAACTATGGCATGCAATTCGTTATATCGCTTTAAAAAAAAAGCAATCATGTTGTGATAAATGATTTGGATCGATTATAGCTTTTAATAACAAAGGAAGGTGGTTGGACTTTCAGTTTATTAGCGGCTGCGATCCTTTCCTTCTCCTGACAGTGGAGTTTGTTGGGGAGGACTCGAAGGAAAATTGTCATAACTACACGAGGCACTATAATGGGCCCGTCGCGATTCCTAAGAGACCCTCTACAATCTGGTGTAACAGAGAAGAAACCAGAACCATTCCGTTCGGGCCAAAGAACATGGCTGCATATGCCTGACCCTGGGATTTTTTTTTATCCCGGATAGAACATCGAAGTCCAATAAGTTGAGAATTTCGTCGTTGCAAACGTCGTACTCTTCTTCGGCGGCTCTGATTCTTGTATATAACCAATGCATCACGGTTGGTTTGGACTCGTATTTCTTCTTTGCAACTCCTCTGCATATAAAAATAACATTAAGTTTCCAGATTTAGTAAGACCGTGTCTTGTGATAAGTAAAGTCATTTAACAATGCCTGAGTTCAGTGAACATTTTCCAAATAATGGTAGAAAAATGTATTGAATGATTGGAGACAATGAAATGTGAGGAGAAATGTTCATTGGCAAACACCATGCTCCTCCGTTGGATGGGTGACTTATAGCCGGCAACAGAAACCACTTTCGGTCTCCAAAAGATGATGCATCCATGATGGATTTTTCTCACTGCGCCATAGATACGCAGCGAACACTTTGAGTGAAGCAAAAGAATTCCCTTAAATACTGATCAGAGTTCATTCGATAACTCTGCACAGTCCCGATAGATCCAACTTGATGTTTGTTTCATGTGGTTTTCATACCATAGAGATGATTTACTTAGGACTTTGAAATGCATCAACTGTGGTATCAATACTGACCACAGAATGCGTAAAGCTTCTAATAAATGTGTCCTTTCGTGTCCTATCGACCTAAGGTCAGATAAGGATGAGAAAGGATGAGAACAAAATGTTTTCTATATTATTGCACCTCCTTAGACGTGGTCGCAAAGCAATATGATCAAACAAACGTTGCGCAAAACTCCGACTACGCAAACACCACAAAAAAAAAAGCAAAATTGGGATGAGCGTTATTTTTCTTTCTTTCCTCATCATCACTATTACTGAAAACTAACAAAAAAAAACCTCATATGTTTTCTATTTGAATTCCAACAAATGACATCATTTCGACACTTATAGCCGAGAAGAATTAAATTAACTTAAATTCAAAACTCACCTGAGGAGCAACTTGAGAAAGCATCCAAATCCTCTGCATGTCGCGACTTCGGCAGTATATGTGACAGTCATTTTGTTAGTTGTAGCGTGTTATTTTTTTCCTATTAGCACCTTTTGAATCACATTAGCATATGTATGCATATATTCTCATGAATATATGACGTAGTTGAAACAAAATTTATCACAAGGTTATAGTACAGCAAATCAATCAATCATCCAATTGTCCATTGATGGGATAACCTGAAATAGAATAAAACATCAACATTATATACACCATTCGATCAGATTATTTAAAAAAAAAAAAAAATTGATAAAAAAATCATTGCCGGCCAAAAGGAATAAAGTGAGTGTGAGCATGGGTTAAAAAACTTACGGCGTGATATTATAACAATTATTTATAGAGAAGTGATATAAGCCTCGTTTTTCGGAAAATCTTTAGAGTATCACCTGGTTATTTGTATACAAATTGAGTTTCATCATAAATTAATATTAAACTGGTACTGAAAATATTGCGTTTCAAATTAAAACCACTTGCTTTGATTTTAGACCAAAAAAAAAATAATGGCTGTGGTACATGCATACATACTATACATACCCTGTGATTAGTATATAGTAAAAGAAGCAGTGGTTCTGAACGTTTTGGAACACGCTAACCTGGTCGAATGACAATCATTTGATGAATGGATAAAATAAGGTATAATTTTCAATGATTTTTTTTAGTTTATATTGATCGTACTCAAATTATCTCAAGTACTGTGGAGGTGATTAAATAGAGCATAATATTTGCTTATGTTTTCTGCATCCTATGATCGACTGTGTCTACTAATATGAAAAATCATGCTCTTTTATTCAACTGCTGCGAAAAACCCATAAATCTACTGGAATTTCAACGTTTACAGCAATGTATGTATGCTGATTTAAGCCCAGATACTTAAAATTATTTTTTCCAGTCATTCAAATTTATGTTTTTTAGTATTTCGCACTACTAACCTCTTAATAGGGACTATTCTAAAAGTTAATGGTTTTTCGCATGATGAAAGAAACCGTTCCTTTAGATTTGTTAATTAATCGTCGACAGCATTATTATCATACTTCTGGTGATGTTACAAGCGATAGCTCATTGTCCTCTTGAGGAGACCCAAACGAAATTCTCTCTACTAGTATTTTCCCAAATTAACCTTTTATTCAGTAAAAAATATGTGTTTTTTTATCTTTTAGGGTTCTACTTGTACTACAAACTACTGACATCACGGAATGGGTCACATTTTTATTGACATCATTTGCGATGTTTCGAAAACTCAACAAAGATCAAAAGACGTATTCTTCTCTTGTTTGTATTCAAAAATAATGGCAGGTGACACATCGTCAACGATAACTTTCTGGCGATCTAATTATAACAAACAAAATAATAAAAGAAGCAATCGTATTAAACAAAATAATTGCTATTTCAAACATGCAAAAAGCACATAATTTTTAAAATAAGAATCATGACTTGGCTTTTAAAATATATACTTACCGCCTGCAGCATGCCAAAGTGAATTTTAAGACAAAGGTATCTTTTAGGTGCAAGTTCATTTTGAGAAAGGAAGATAGGTAGAATTAACTGACTGGCTAACACTATTTGCGCTGCGTTGATTAGGCTTTAGTGCCCAATCGTAAAAGTTCATCAAATTACAGGACATAAGCCTTTGACGGTAGGTGCGTTGAAGATGTCAATACATTTTTAAAAACGATCATGTAAAAAAGGGTCAAAGAACCCCTTGATCACACAAATGCAGCATCACCAGCATCTGATAGGCATCAGTGATGAAATGGTCCGAAACCGAGAAATCGGTCGAAGGGGGGTATGATTCCATGAGTTCTGATCATAACCTCTTTCTTAAAAGAAGAAGAAAAATATGGTTCTATAGTCGTCGATAACGTGCTTCAGAACGAAGCCAAAATGATGCTTTCCGATCTTATGGTTTTTATATCGATTTAGGCCCGGGTATTAAAAATACAGTCAGCGTTATGACTTCTCAGCTTATTTCACAGCTTCAACAGCATGTAAAGCCGATAGTCTTGTCTCTACTCAAAGCTTACACTTTTTTAATTACGTAATTAAGTCCAGCAACAATCCACGTTGTTTCATCAGTTGTAATGTCCGATATTTTTAAAGGACTCAGGACGATTTTGGTTTCGAAACAATTCGACTCAATAGTGAAAAACTGTCATCCTTCAGAAAGCTTTTTACTCATTCTTCAACTAACAAAAGGTTTATTTATTACTTAGCCCCTACACGCATACATTCTAGTTTTACTACATGTGGTATACCAACTATAGATACAGATACTCAAAAATTTATTACAACCAAAACAAATTTCGTTACGCTAAAATGACTGGCTCTTTACGATACCGGAATGCCAAGAGAGCTTTTTGGTAAAAACTAACCAGTATACGTGACATATAAGTAGACAAATTGGCGGTGGCAATGGCAAAACAATGGAATGGAAGCCGTTTATATGGGTTTAAATCCACAGCAGAAGCATGATTTTTATCTGTACCATCACAGAGGTTGTTGATCCTGTTTTTTGGGAAGCGTAAAACTTTTTTTTTGTTCTTTAATTGATTTGTGGGTTTTGCGAAGAAAAGCAAATGACCAATAAACGCTGACACTGAACATATGTATACAAAGAACGGAGATTACTAATGCAATAAAACTCCTAGTCTTAGTCAATTCACAGAAACAGAAATTATTCTTAATTAAAAATACGAGTATACCCACATACGTTCACGTATGTAGCTACCTTAAATGGAAACACTTAGGTCTGTTAAATGATTTTAAAAAACCTACATCAAAAAGCAAAAGCAATCATAGCGTATAAATATTAATTGTATTTATAGATTGTATATTAAACTAAGAAAATGGCTTACCAGGAAATTGTAGGAATGTTCTTAATTATCGTTAATCAATACCAAACTGAACACACATGAAATGCGAAAATTACAACCTTGTCCGATCAGACCCTTTAAGAGATTGCATGGACTTTCATTATCTGGCATTTAAAAAGACACGACTTGACGATTATGTGTGAACTGCGCACAGTGCTAGAGTATGTATGCTTTTTTTAGCGGATTTTTCATATTGAAAAGACCCTCAAGTGGGGTTGAGTTAATTTTAAATTTTCATATTCGACCTCATTTGAGTGCACTTCGTGTATTTTTGCATTTAATTGAGCATGATTTTCAAAAACACACATACATATACAACCGCAGGACATCCGCGATTGGCAAGCCTCCGTAAAAATAATAGCCATAAAAACGCTTCTGTGTCATTTGGAGATGCGAATGATCCAAACCCACCCACTTGTACAATTTATGAAGATAGCCACATGCTCCTAATGAAACACTTTTATGCAATTAAGCTGTAGATCATGGAAAAATCTCATGAGTTCTAAATCAAATGATTTTTAGGCTGTGTACGAGTATAACAGCTTTAATAGAGACGAGCTACATAGAGCCAAACTATGTTTTGTCATCTCTGCCAAACGGATTGTTCAGGATGACAACAGAGACGACGTTGGTGCGACATAGGAGAATAAACTAAATAGACTGCAAGTATAGAAAGCTAAGCAATGAATTCATACGAAGGCATATTTATCCTCTACCTCTAATCGCTTTATTGTGATTCACCTGCTTTTTCACACATTTGTAGGAATACAAAGGCATGAGAGTTTTCAGGGCAAAGAAAGAGCGGACTCCCAGTAGTTTTATCGTGGAATTCCGCTGAGATGACAGTCTTGTACCAGCCCAGATCGAAAAAAGCAAAAGAAAATTAATTACTCTATTTCAATAAGGACGACAAAGGAATAATAAATGGTTCTCTAAACGCAAATAAAAATACTCTTGATAGCTTTGTTTTTTTCGGGAGATTTTAATCCCATTTGCTTAGATGGACATGTGAGAAGAAGAGAGATATTTAACGGCAAGCTGTTTGGGCATCAGAACGATATGGATTTAGCCAGAAGATTCCAGGAACAACGACTCGGGTGGCTCGGTTATGTAGACCGCGAAGGCATCAACGCTTTACCAGAAGAGTGTTGGAATAGACACCAAAGGTAAATGGAGATTGTTTGTTGATGCGCAAGTTCATATCAGACATAAAACGCCATCGAACCAAGTAATCACACTTGGTGGAATTAGTATCAAAATGCATAACACCCCTTACGTTAACGGACTACGTATATCCGATGACGTCTATTTATAGATAAAGATATTGTTCTACTCTTCAATATTTGTCCCAACTCAAAGATGTTGACAGAAATTATTTGCCATCTATTATAGAACATTTTAATTGCATCAACTGCAGAATTTGCCATCTTATCTGCACTCAAGCATCAAACACTATTTCCGCGACTTGTGAGGAAATTTATTGCAATACATCTACATAAGTATGTACACACGACTACAGAATGAAGTAGCAATAGTGTCGACTGCATGCAAACAATGCAAACATGGATGGGTGTAGCCAATAAAAATAATAAAAAAAAGTAAATAAAAAAAATTAAAAAGATGAGTAATAGCACTTCACTTTCAATGACAATCTCTCGTCAATCGACATGAATGATTTTGACCATACCAACTGATACCTTTATTTTTATTGTATGTATTACATCTAAAGCTTATGGGCTGCATAATTGGTTTAGCATTTCTTAAATGAATAATTAGATAATCCTTAGTTGTTAATGAGCTCCCAAATGGAATGCACATGCTGACTCCTGGGAATGAGTAGGCAAACAAAACCGAAGCATTATGTTTTGTTAATTAATAGAATAGCTGGCTATTGTTTAAATTTAATAAGGCCTTGGTGCATGTCGCTTTGAAAGGCTCAATAGAGCGTTGAATGGACGCTGTCGTGCGAGCAAACATAAATATATGAGTATACCTTCGAATACACATATCTATTTCATGTCGTGGTAACCAATTTAATTTTAATGCCAGGACATTGCCTAAAGGATTGGCAATTTTACTGCTGTTTAGTTTCTTCCTAAGTCATAAAGCTTGGCGTTTTTATTGCTGTGTACTACTATATTTACATTTACTGGTTTTTAAGCAACGATTTTTTTTTATAAGGGCTTATCTTTTAAAGATATAAGCTTGATTTCCTAGTTCTGCCTTGATTGGTTTAAAAAATAAAAGCGGAAGTGTAGAAACGGCACGAAATAGGTTTCGTCAGGGTGAAACTGCTTAACAAGGAAATGATTATTGGTTAAGATTTTTTATCACTCTTTTCTAAAGCTTGATTTGCGCTTTAAAATATTCAACTCAATTACAAAGTGCTCCCAGATTTTATTGCTGCTAACCTGTTTTTTTAATGCTTTTGAGAGAAGTAAAAACAATTCATTTGGTGAAATTATTCATTTAAATTAAAATACTTTTGACAAAATGGTATGCCTCCAAAGTTTAAACCCAGAAAGTTACGTATGATATTTTTTTAGTGAGCTATTGGAAATCCTCTCTCAGAACAGCTGTTATGAGAAAATGGACAGGATGTCAGACTAGTAAGAGCATCGAGGTTTTTTTAAGCTATCTGCTTTTTATTTCTTCAGATTTGAAGACCTTTGGCGGCATAAACAAGACAGCACCAAGAACTTTAGCATAATATAACATAAATAAAACCCTATCAATAGATACGATGGTTGATGACTCTTAGAAATATGGTTTAATGAAGGATGCAGACAAGCAAACAAGAGCATAGAGATTTTAGGAGGAGAAAAAAAAGTCCGCCTGCAAAGAACAGCGAGCTTCTGACGATGGCATGGACGAATTTCAAGATTCCAGAAAATCGGTTTGAGGTTGAATGAACATAAAGCAAAGTATGTGCGGACAACCAGAAAAGCTCAACGAGATGAACAATTGGGGACAAAGAATGGATATAGGTTGCATCAATAATGGAAGGAAAAATTAATCAAAATAACACATTCGTGTTCGTCGTGTGCGCTTAATGGAAAACCTCAGCAGGTCAAAAACTTCAGCAACTGAAAATCACCTGCACAAACACAAGAAGAATTATGAATAAAATCTTGAAATCTAAAAAACTATATTGCACGCTTACAAGCTCTGAATGACAGATGCCTAATCTGAAAGAAACTTTTGTTTTCTTTTTCAAACTTCGTTGCATCAAAATCCTTTGTAACCCAATACACACCGCTCTTCCCCGAAATTATTTTTTCATACTTTGTAATTTGTTGTGTTCTTGGCCATGGATATGCTTTACTAGGTGTACTGAAATTGCATGACCATTAAAAGAACAAATTTTGCAGCCATAAAAGTTTACAAGAAATTTTATTGCAGGGGAATGGGTCAGTTAAAAACCATAATGATGATAGTGACGAACACTATCTGACCAAAGAAGCCTAGCTTATGAAATAACAGCTTAATTTTTTGTATTTGTTTTTACTCTATATTAAACTTGTAAATAATTCTATATCGAAACAAGATTGAGTAAATTAATTGCACATACATACCCATTAACTTTAAGTACTAGGAAAATTTGATGGCGTAATCATTGATACGATCATTTAATTGATCATTCCACCGTAGCAAGGCCACTTATGAACGAGCTTAGATCAGTAACTTTTTGCGAAAATATTTTTATTCTAGCCTTTCTACTTCCGGTCTGACTAGATAATCACTATCCAAAATTTACGATTGATGTCTTTGACAAATTGTTAGACATGCACTCTAGGTATTTACAGTTTACGATGGTGACTAACCCACGTTCTAATCCAAGGATTTTTGTTTTGTTTTTATTCGGATTGCTTCGGTCATTTTCCGCATGCAGTAGCCTCACTACAACCAAACAGTCGCCAACACATTTAAATGAATGCATGCAAACTTTCTACCGTGCAAAGGCATATAATTAAATAATCGATTTCATATATAATGCTAAATGCATTTTCATTCACTAAAAACATGAAAAAATATTAGGAAATATTTGCACAATTCACAACACTGAAATCACATTAAAAAAAATATATAACGCGCACGTGAGTTAATCGCTTTTGTTTTCTTTCACTGCGAAATTTATTCAAGCCTCTCGATTAACCAAACAATTGTTGCAATTTTATCGGAACAAGTTGATGAATCCAAATTCCGAAACGCGTTTTGAAGAACTCCAAGCACAACACGAAACTATTTTTTTTTTTTTCAATTTAAAAAAAAAATAGACTGTCAATTAACAAAAACAAAAAATATGAGTTCTGCCACTTGTCAACCGATTAGGGTTACTGACGCTAGCGGACTGAAGAAATGGAAACAGAGAAATCGCGAAAGCAACAAAGCGCGAGATGAATTCGTTGTGGAATTTTATTTTCGTTTTGCTGCGAAATTAAGCTCGCTATGTCATTAAAAGCTTTGCAAGGGCTTCGCTCGGGTTTGTGATAATGTTCCGCAGGAAATATGACGTCTGGAACAGCCGGCTTGACGTAGAAAAAGCGGGAAAAATTATTTGCACTCTTTTTGTACGGGTGGAAAGCTGATGGGATGGTGAGGTAATGCCTTACGCCAACAGGTTGTCATCAGCTGATACATTTTGTTTGAGTTTATTAGCTACGCATATAAAGCAGAGACTCTTCAACTGTTTAGAATTTGCAATAAAACACGAGTTTTTTTATGTATTTGCTTGGAAATGATATTTATGAAATTTGTTATATTAAATTGTTCATGGTGTTTGAATCTTTATTTTTTGCAAATATTTTCACCTAATAACTTTGTTTTAGGACACGTTTAATACTTTTATCACTGTTTTTTTTCAGTTTTGAGGTGGTTGCTGTCATTTCTACAAAATTAATCGAGTTCGAAACTTTGATACAAGTTGTACAATTCCGCTACGCGGATATTTGACAGTTTGCTTTGACGTAATATTCAATAACAATATCGATAATGTTGGATAAGGCGAAATGCGAACTGTGACAGATTGTTCTGTTTTATCTTAACGTAGCGAGGAATATACATGTTTATCAATTTCCTTTGAGTATTCCTCAAATTCGTCCTTAAAACACGCTAATCTGATTTTTTTTGCATACTTTTTGCAATGCGAATAGCTAGAGTTTTAGTTTAATTAATTTTAATTATCCGTTGTTCGCACATATGATGAGCTGCGGTTTATTGCTTTCATGACAGTTATACTCTCAGAGGATTGCAATTTGCAAGTATCTTGCAGAGGAGACGCAAAGCTAAAAAAAATCAAGAGCAAAATCTCATAGCTAAGTAAGAAAAGTCGCTGTTAGAAGTACATTTTTCTGAAACGTAGATGTCGCTGTAGTTTTCTGGTTGGTTGTCAAGAATAATAAAAAAGTTATCCTATACACTTATATATTTCATTTTAGCGGAGACACATTTGCAAATGGCCGTTTTTTTTTTTTTTATTATGTACACATCAAGTAAAAAGCACGGTCATAGTTAGTTGTATAGCTGTGTGCATACTTGAAAACAAACTTTCGTCATTTGAATGGCATTATTATTGAGAGGCAATATATTGGGGAATATAACGATGACTATTGCAGCCGTTTTGTGTTACTTTGCCGTGTGTGCCAGATAAAATAAGCAAGACTGCAAATTCTTTATGTTTATCACGACAAAAGGGTTGTTTGTCCTGAGCTTCTTTCGAACACAAAAAACCAGTATAAGGTTGTTGAAGACAAGTTGGCGAAAGAATTTGTCAGGTTGACCGGCACCAGTTGATTGAAAAAAAATACATTCCATCTTTTTCAACCTTCAATAACATAACCGCGTTGCGTCTTCTGGTTTGATTCCCATCTATGTTGAAAAATATATTTTCTTCCACTACTATTATGATCATCACCCAAGGCAGAAGAGTGAAAGCATGCATTAAGCCTCCCAGTCTTTTAGACTTGTGTAAGCTTAAGTATTATAAGGAGATTCTTAAGGCCTTGAGCAATCAGATAATATATGCACACATAACGCGCTCAACCTCTGCTTTATGCAACTGATGAATATGTATGTATGTATATACCACCAAACCTCCTCATACATGTTTGACGGACATTGCATGCCAATTTCTTGCGAAACTGTTTTTTCACTATTTCTCCCATCAATTTATAAAAAATATTGCAGAAATTCAAAAAAAAAATGTTCTCAACACACCGCCTGCATTTGTTTCAAGACCAGATATTTGCCCCCAAATACCCACATCAAAACAATTCCCTTAACCACAACCCGCTCTCATCATCCATCACGTCCAGACGCCAACGCCAACAAGCCACATGAATATTCACAATTACATGTACAACTCTTCATGGCTCTGTTCTCACATAGAACATTCACGAACCAGTTCTCCTCGCATGTCTCAATCCCCTCACCGAAGACCGGCATTATACTATAGGCGTACATGTGCGTACTTATTTTTGTTTTTGTTATTTTGGTCATCGTGAAATGTAGTTTCGAAGATAGAGCTGGCACAAAAGAGACAACTCCATGAATACTGTATTTCTCTGTCGCATGCATGCTGTGTCGACATAATGTCGGCGAAAATTTATTTTTGGCGCTCCAAGCAAAATAAAAGGGTAATGATGGTGGGGGGGGGATTAACTCTAAAACAGTTATCTTTTTATTGCAAGTGATCGTCATCAATATCACGATCTACATATGAAATTAATGATTTGCCGTAGGTATGCAGTAATCAATCGGGGGAAGAAAATATTGCAGCGAAAATTACGGGGAAAATGCGCATGAATGGGAGAAATTAATGGAAGTCTAGAAAATTCTGGATTTCTCTGCAACCCTTTTGCAGGAAGAACATCAATAATTTTTTTTTTAAACTTTTAAATTTTAGAGCCCTGCTTTTATGAAATCGTTAGTTGCTTAAATACATGTGTACAATGCAAGGATTTACATGCATAGGTATATGTATACATAAACATATGTTTAATTAGGAGGTACTTGCGATTCTCAGTATCTATTTTTCAGATTTACTTTCGTCTGCAGACAAGATGTTCAGCAGCTTTTGAGTGGAAAAATATCTTTTTAATTCTCTTTCATTCATGCTTAGTTCAATATTGTCAGCCCAAGAACTCAAGAGTTAGGCCAAAGTTGAGATGATGAAGTAGCTGATGATGACGGTATACTTATACTCATACATTTAAAATATTTAATTTTTTTTTTTTTATAAAAAATAGAATGTAAGGGCATGAGAGAGACCTTCAAAACCGATATGGGAGAAAATTTTTAAAAATTTTAAGATCTTCAGGGTTCAAAAAAGTCCGTGGTAGCTGTGAGAGGGGCTCTAGAACAACAAGAGCTGCGTCATGCCTTTCGGCGAAAGGTCGATGTCTGGGATTGCAAGAAATATCATCGCATTTGAGGTAAATACATATAAACTTTGATATTTATCAAAATCCAAAAAAAAAAATCATTTTGGAAACCTTGCATTCTAAGGTATATTTCTGTTTTGAGCCTATCACATTTTCGATTTTAAGGCCGCAGAGTCTTGTTGTAAGGAGGTAAAAACCGGTTTCTTCTCTATGAATTAAACATTTCGGGACTAATGCCACAACCTTTCATCCCCTATACAAGTTTCATAAATTTTATTGAGTGAAAAATACTAGACAACAGACAAACTAAATCTCCATGAGCTGGTGGCGCTAGTAGTCACGGAATCATGTGTAAATTTTTTTTTCAAATCTTCTCACTTTGTCATCATCTTTCTCTCTCTGATGCCGTCCCATTAGTTGGAATAAGTAGTTCCGAGCTATAAGTCTTTCTCAATTCACAATGTGTCTGACTCGCTTGAACCCACGATATCTAGGTAGCGCATACGAAGACAAAAATTCCGGCGGCCATACTGAATTCAACACGAGACGAGTTCGGTTGCGTTCCACGGCGGTCGCTGTCAAGTTTTCTTCTGACTTTCTTCTGTGAAAAGCAAATGCCATTGTGAAGTAGTGCGTGTGTGTTAGTTAGGAGGAAAAAGAAAAACGCTTTTTCACTTCTAACAAAAATTGATATATCCTTAAATTTAACTTAAATTAATTAAGAAAATTGTAGAGTATACTGTGATTGATAGAAATGCAATGAATTTTATATAAACGCGTTGATATTTGAATGGACAGATATTGAATTTTTTTTTGTGTGTAAGCAAATCAGTGGCGGTTCTCTGGTCGTCGGTCTTATTTTTTTTATATAAACATTGAAAGGTGGAAATTTCTTTAAGCGGTTGTCGTAATTAATTCAAGCATGTCTAGCACAGGTAATTGAAAGGAAAATATTTCTTTTCCTATTTTTCTTGGTTTTCGGAGAATTTATTTTTTATTTGACTTTTTGTTCTGCGTCGGGTGGAACTCGACGCATGCATTTGTGATTATAAGCAGACATTCTAATGAACGCAAGATGGAGTTGCGTTCGGACAATGTGTATAGGATGAGGGTCGAATCTTAACTACAGCTAAGAGCTTTCCAAGAAAGCTCAATGGATTTTTTTATCATGAATTTTGGGCCGGTTGGTTTCAGTGATGCCAAGTTGTTTTGAAGATCGCTGAATGTCGATCTGATCTCTGCAAATTGATCAAGCTCTTATTGTTTTTTGTTTCAATCCATCTTAAGGAGTTTGGCCTGTTATTTCGTTCATTATTAGGGTGTACTGATCTTCTTTAATTTGTTTTCCAGGATACGTCACAATAAAAATGTGGATCGGTCTTGGGTTCTACCATGGACCGGTACAAATCTGAAAGTTTTTTAAATCGCGGAATCGATTAAATTCCAAGGATTTTCGTAAAAAAATACATACTCATTCTTCAAGGTCAACGCATTCAAATCCTTAATTCTATAATCCTTAACACATTGGAATTATTTATATTATCCTGAAGTCTCATTAGAAAGCTTCCAATAAAAAGGAATCAATAGCTAAGTTAAAAGCTTTGTTGACGAAAGCTTTAAATTAGCTTCTTAAATAGGACCAAAATCTACTTTATAGGAATATTGAAAGAGGGAATAAAACAGGTCGCTTCGAGTAGAAAGATATTAATTTTGTTTCGTAAGATGCAAATTGTCCTAGACACTGATGACCGGCAGCTTAGAGAAGTGCGAAGTTCTTACTCAGTAAAAACTCCTTCCACATTCGTTCTATTATAACAAAGTTCTCTTATCAAGTAGTTAATTAAGTTTAATTTTGAAAAATTTAATTTTTGATTTTAGCAGGAAGTCTTCGAGCAACCTGCGACAAACAACGGTTATTACTTATTGCGCGTGATCGACAGATTTTGTATTTCTTTTGTCATTAACTCCGAATGTACACCGGGATTCTTATAACAGTTCGAAATAATATTTTTAAAAGATTGGTTAAATTCATACAAACCCAAAAATTGTGTACGATAAGCCCATATAGTTAGATCTAAGGACGTGTATGTATGTATGTGTAGTCACTTCAATTCTCTCTATATGACCTCAAGCTCTGTGCGATTTTGTTTGCACCTGGATTATCCACTTAAACAAGCGAAAAATTACGTACACAATTAATTTTTGTTTTGTAAAATTACGACGGAATAATCTCATTCATCGTGTGATAGACTTCTAAGCTTGGTTAGAGCGAAAGGGATATTCTTCAACTGCATACATCCGTTTGAATGATAAAGCCATAATAAAGATAGATAGTTACTTTTATTTGGCCAAGTTTTCATTTAAGCACGTTACTAAAATGTTTGCATTATAAAAACTGCAGTTTTAAGTGCTTATTTTTTTTTTATATCTGGAGGCAATAAAACGGGTCGTTATTAATAAGGGTCGTTTAATCAATATCAAATTGGAGAATTCGAAGATTTAAAATTTTTACAATATATCAAAATCACTTTCTCCAGTACGAGGGATTTTTTTCATAAACAATTTTGTGACGGCTATTTTTTTTTTTTTGTTTCAATCCAAAAATTGTGAGTTAGGTTTCCGCGCTTAAACCCCTTCAAAAAAAGCGCCGACGGGGAAATTCAGCGCAAGAAATTTTATTTGTACTTCACAATTAGTTTTATAAAATTAAATTTAAAGATTTTCCATTTATCTATTCCTTGCGCCAAACAAAATTTGCGAAATATGTCTATTTTTCGTGCTCTATAGTGGTCTTACCTCTTAACAAAACACATAAATTTTACTATATATTTTTATATATGATTATATTTATATTTTCAGAAAGTCTTGATTTCGATCCAGTTATTCCCGCAGATGAACGCAGATTCTACCAGAAAGCTTACCCGAATGTCAACTTTGTTCGGGAGCGCAAGGTGCACTGCACTGTGTGCAAAATGCACATTGGTACAGCTCCGTCTAATGAAAGCATCATTCGTATGCATCCTATTCTTCGTGTTACACACTGCAAGAAATGCCACGAGTTTTACAACAGCGGCGAATTTAGCAAAGGCGAAGATGGTAGCGAGCTTTATTGTCGTTGGTGTGGACAAGGTGGGGAGGTTTACTGTTGTTCCAACTGCCCATTTGTGTTCTGCAAATCATGTATTATTTCAAATTTATCAAGAGGAGTCGTGGCGGATATAGAGCAAAATGAAAACTGGAGCTGTTTCAACTGCGCACCAAAAATGCTATGGCCCTTGCGAGCACAGCATTGGGCTTTGATAAAATTTATTGATAAACAGAAAAAGTATATTTGTATATATATATTATTTTTTAAATTGAAACCTAAATGCATGCTTTATTTTCTATTTACAGAGCGATACTTAATTCTAATCTTTCAGATGCAGAATTGAGAAATCAAATGACGAAGGATCGCAGTTTGTGTTGTAAAGTAAAGAAAACATCTGGCTATGGATCTGATTCTTCGGAAACTAGTGACATTTCACTGTCTCAATTGAAGCAAAAAGTTGGTGAGAAACGTAATCGAAAGTCCATTATAAAGGAAGACCTCTCTGGCTCAATTTCACCGGCATTATCTAAAAAGTCCAAGAACAATGACGAAGTTGTTTGTACACCTGACGTCATGAGTATGCTAGAACCAGAGTGTCAGCTGACTATGGCCACGAATTCTAAAGCATGTGCACAGCCCTTGACGTCAACCCCGAAGGTCATGTCCATACAGCAGCCACAGAAGCAAATAACCCCACCTCCTTCGATGTTGTTCAGAAATTCGCAAGTTCCACAGTTATCACCAGTTCCACAGACGCCGCTGGCATCATCCGTACGTCCGGCAGGTCCCATCCCAGTTGTGAAGAAAACCATCGTCGGACCACGGTTACCAACAAGCCCAGCGGCGGATTTTAGCACTCCAGTATATCATACCATCAACGGCTATCGCATCGATTTGAATTCTGCTGCCCAACAGGAGACAGTTCGTCTGCCTAATGGAAAGTTGATTCAGGTAAAGAGGCAAGGAACTGGGCCACAAACTGTCACTACTGTCCAAAGCGCACCCAATCAGCCGAGTTCATCTGCTAGAATCGTTCACGCTCCGGTAGCCCCAACGATACCACCTGTCACCCCTAATCAACAGATTTTGCACTCCAGTGGTGGACACATTATTCGCGCCAATGTACAACAATCTCCTCGTTCCGTAACCGTTCAGAATCCATCAATAATTTCTCAATATCAGCAGCAGACTCCACAGCAATATCAGCAGATAACCATACGCCAGCCGAATCAGCAAATTGCCACTATTCGCTATCATGGAAGTCCAAACCAACAGGTAACGAATATAATTCAAAATGGAACCATGCAGTTGCTTAACGGTGCCGCTGTCACCACCACTGGGGGACAAGTCGCAGCTGTCCGACAAATGCCGACATTTATTAAACAGTTCTTTCCAAATACTCCCTTGGGACAATCCCGAACGCAGCTACAGAATCAGATCTTCAGTTCTGTGGAAATTTGCCAGCACTTGATGGGCAAGGCACAAACTCTTACCAATTCCAATGCATATAAGACGGCCAAAAGTATGACAGATGTGAAGGAACTCTACATTCATTTGTCATACTTGCTAACTTATGCGATTGGAAGGTTCAAAGGACTGCAGGACAGCTGTTTGGCTGACATGAGAGAGTTGGGCTTCACGACTGATGCGAACAGCTTGGAGAATGGTCAGCTGGCTGCAGGTGAGTTTTCGCAACACAGTCTATTTTTGTTTAAGTTATGTGTTTATAGCAAAATGTAATCGACAAGTAGTTCTTAAAGTCGCCTGTGGCTGAATTAAGTGTCGAATACATTTTGATGTGGATAATATTTCAATTTGAATTTGTCGAAAATTTCTTGTGAATGTGCTTCTCCTAGTGCTCCTATAAGGATATCATTCACATGGATGAGCGTATATTATTTATAATATATAATTTGTGTGTGAAATGTGTTGAAACAAAAAGAAAGAATAACAAACTTAAATAAAAATGTGCATCAAAAGAAGCAGTAAGAATGCTGTAAGTACTTGATATTTTGGATTTTATGCTCAATTCGAGGAGGGTATTTAGTATGGTCCATCATTTAGCCAAAAGTATCTTTCATTATGGACGCAATTAAACAAACTTCATTGGCGTAACTAAATTTTTTTTTTACTACCTGCTACCTCCTGCTACTGCTTATCGTTGGTCCACGTGAATGATACCTTATGCTGAATTGGTGACGAAGTCACAGAGATATTTTAACTACCCCCACTTCCCTCTGTCGAATTAAGCATAACTTTTCCAGTCACTGAAAAGGATACTATTCAGTTCATTTATTCTTGTGTTAATTTATTCTTTCCAGGAACCGATATGGTACGCTCGGGAAAGATTAAAGATTTTACGAACGGAGACTTGGACAGCTTTCATGCATTGATTGTACAAAATATGCATCTCATGAAAACGGCGGCGGCCGACTCCTCAACCAATGCTAATGGTATAGATTTGAAAGTAGAAGCCAAATTGGGGCATATGAACAATGATGAATCAAAAGAAGAAGCTACTAATGGAGACGAGGAAAATGAGAATGCATATGAAAATGGCTACGACTCCTCGAATGATGGAAAATCAAAGACTGAACTTGAGCGTGACTATTATGAAAATTATGCATCGCCAGAGATCGAATTAATCGAGGATGACGACGACTGCTTGCTAATAGAATCCCCAAAAAATGATCACAGCGATGTAAAAAATGTAGATGATGACTGCCTTCTGGTTAAATGTGGCGAAAGAGATTTAAATAGCGAAATATATGCACCAAAAATACAACAGTCCGAAGACGAAGAAGACGATGGGGACTTCAAGGGAAAATCGAAATTCTCTACAATTTACGAGAATGACGACGACTATTGTGCTCCCGCCACGTGTGCTTTTACACCTAAATTGGATAGATTATTGATCAAAATGATAAAAGATTCCCCTGAATTGTGGGATCCAACTGAGCAAAGAGCCAACTCTGTCGTGCAAGGCAACCTATGGAAGATAATTGCCAACCAATTTCCAAGTGAGTAGAACGTAGTCATCTTAAGATACAAACATATATTTACAAGCATTGAAGGCCCACGTGTTGTGAACCCATTTGTGTGGACAAAATTAAAACACGATCTCAAGCGAACACCTATATTTCGGAATAATATAATCCCAATCCATCATTTCATATTCTTCCATTCGGTCGCAAGCACGATGATCATGGATAATTTTTCGCCATTTTTCCCATTTTAAAATTGAACTTTGTTCAATGCCCTGTTCAATAGGTTCACTGCTAAGATCCAACCGATGATTAACATCAGGAGCGCAATTAGTCAATTCAGAGGAATATATTCCTAGCGGAGAAAATTTTGCTACGGGAGGGGAGTACAGTACATTTTTCGCGTAGCCGGGCTACGGCGTGCAGAACAGGGCCAATGTTCTCTTCCTTAATAACCCTTACTCCGAAATAAGTTGACGACATCTTTTGCAAATCTCAAAGGTTAGATATATGTACATAAAAATTAAATATTCTTCTCTTTTTCTAGGTGGTCTCAATTGCCGCTTGCGTTGGAAACGTATGCGATACTCATATATGCGGTATATGAAGCGCTTGTCGAAAAGTTCACCTGATCAACACATTGCTCCGCCTGTAAATGCGCATCTTCTAATGTTTCTAGATGACATTTGCAATCGATTGAATGCAGAGAAGAAATCAAAAAAATTTAATGAACGGCATCGATCAAAGTCGAAACCGATTTCATCAATGAAAAATAAAGGAGCAAATGAACTTCGTGAAGATCACTACTTTTTGATGAAAATTATTGGCGAGGTCAAAAAGCAACCAGATTTGTGGGACTCAAAATCAGCGGCCTATATGCGACACGCTGCACAACCGGAAGTTTGGGAAAAAGTTTACAACGCACTCAAGCATGAAGGATGTACGTTTCGGACACTTTCCGTGAATCTATAACCATAAATTGTCATATTTTCTGTAATTTACAGATTCCTTGGAAAAGATAAAGCAAAAATGGAGGAGTTTGAGAATTTCATATACCCGTAATCTTTCGTGGGGGCATATTTACAGGCCGGCACTCAGTTTTCTTAGTTCTTAAGCAAAAAATATAATTTTGTTATACTCCAAAGTTGAACTTAAGTTTTGTAAATATACTACTATCTCTACAATAATGATCGACTTTTAATTTTCGATTGTTTCTGAATTTTTAATTTTTTTGTTGTTTTTCTGTTTAAAGTGTTAGCTTAATTTTTTTAAACGCTCCTCTTTTCAGATAAACAAGCCAGTGACGCCGAAGAAGATGAAATTTCCATTGTTGAGCCGAAAACAGACACAATCAATTTAGATTCTGATAATGAAGATGACCTACCAGCACCTCCTAGCGGGTCTAATGGTAATACAACACAGCCAGCGGTGATTAGAATCACTCCCAAAACAGTTGCCCCCACACATGCTGTACCCACGGTGAACTTGAATACGAGCACGAATGTAAACTTAAACCCAAATGTTAACGCGAACTTAAATATGAACATCATGAACATGAACACAAGCGTCACCCCAATTCCAAACGTGAATTTTAACACATGCAATAACCAAACCCCAATTATCAGTACACCAGTTGATACCGTTGTTCCTCAAGACGACATTAATGCTGAGTATGACTTTTCCAAAGTTGCCAATCTGCTTGCTAGTATGCTGGAAGTCGAACTAACTGAAAACGGCAGCGAAACTGTTCACGTGCCCAAGAAACCGCGCAAGAAGACCACCAACAAGCCAAATCCAACTCTGGTCAAACAGAAGGAAATGCAGCAGCTTGAACGCTTGGAAAATATGAAAAAGAACGATGCAAAACTCAAGATGCAAGTACAGATTCCACTAAATAAGGTAGAAGACATTTACGAGTATGCAAAACCCTTGGTGGATGAGCTTAAACATGAAATAGAAGAGAATGTGAATATTGTGAACAAAGGAACTGAGCCGTTGTCTAAAACAGAAGAGCAAATCCCTCAAGAAAAGGATGAAGAAAAGATAGACAGTGTCAAAGGACCAGACGAAAGCAAGTCGAGTACAATAGAAGACAAAACCAAGAAGAACGAAGTCGCAATTAATACGGACTTAGATTTAAAAACTGGCGACAAAGATGACACCGAAGAAGTGGTAGTTGTTGTTGTTGAAGATGCGGACAACTCAAAGCAGGATGAGGAAAATAATGGTAATGAATCAGAAGACAATGGGGAAACTATAGAAATAATTGAGCAGGATGAATCCCAGGAGAGTGATACGGAAATTATACTTCCCGAAGACTCGATATGCTCAAAAGATTTCATTGGAAAGAAGAAAACTGAGGAAAATGAAGACGTCAAAGGATTGACAGAAGATTTAAAAGCAGTCTTAAAAGAGGCTTTGACAGACGATAAATCAGAAGGAAAGAACACTAACGATTCAACAAAAAGGGAGTCATGCAAGATGGACGACGACGAAGTGGTCCAAATTGACTTAGAGAAGGCAACTGAAGAACCAATGCATAACTCGAAAGAATTTGTTCAGAGTAAGGAAGATGGTGCTACTGTCGCAATGGATGTCGACACTGATCCACTCCTAGTCCCAATTGATCGCAATGAAAGTCCTGTGAATGATGTGGCAACCAAAGCAGCTGAAGCACTAGTTGCAAGTATCGAAAACAGTCCATCATCGCACAATATTGATTTCCAGAGTATTCTCGGAAGAACTGAGGTGGCATAAGAAGCAACAACAAATTGAATTTAAATCTAATATTGTTAAGTAGTTTTACTTTTTTTAAAATATGATATAAATAATTTATTATTTTCGGCAAAGCGAAGTCAAAAGGTTTCTTAATTGACAAGGAATCATCAATTAGAATCTCTCTAACCATTTTTTTTGTTTATTCTTGTAAATATTATACTAGGATGTGTATTTAAATTTAATAATAGGTTAGTGACTGTCTTAATAATGATATAACTGATAAAACGAATGAACGAATGGAGTTCCCAATAAATGAAAAGAACACTTGTGTGTTTTGAGATTTAAAAGAAAGTTTATTTTGCGCACCACGTCCTTAAAAACAATCTGCAAAAAGCCATGAACGACCATAATGCAGTACGACTCTCTTCAATCTGTTTGAGTGATGAGTGTTTAAAATGGTACGCTTTTCATGTTATTGAATATTGAAAACTCGGACCGTGGTCAGTAGTTTTTTATTTGTCTTGTCGAATAATGTCATTTTTGGCTGTATATAATAAGACGATTTATATTTCTTATGGCAATGAAACTAAGTCGATTTAAAGGTTAAGACAGAAGTAAAAATAGTAAACAGCCTAATATTTCGTATAAAAGTTTCCCCTTCACTCTTAATAGCGTGTGTGTAAACAAATAAGCAGTTATTCATATGGAACGTTCTTCTCCATACAGTGAGATTTTATTTTGCTGTCCACGCTGCATAAAACCTGAAGTCATCATGTCTTTTCCTGAAGATTGAATTGATCAAAGACTGATCTGACTTAAACAAAAAATATTTTGCTGATAAAAGTAAAAAGAGCCTATTCGTCTTCTCAACAATAATGACGTCTAGCGTTGGAAAGGATTTGAAATTTTTGCTGAACGTGAAAATTACAAAATTTCTTCGTATGCTAACATGATTTCGTAGAAAGTCCCTGGGATGATACGTGATTATACATTTTATCCATTAACGCCTAAGTAAAATAACAAATGACATCCCTGTGCAAACGGGCTGTCAAAAGTCGGAACAACAGCTGCTGAGCTCTGGCGACAGAAGCTTTTTGGGCGTTCGTGACTGCCGTGTCGAATATCTGCCATAATTTATAATTCCATCACAAAATTCTGTTCGAAACAAAGAAAACTACAATTAAAATGAATCGAACTAGCAAGTTATTTTGGCCTGTAATAGTGACACCCAAAGATGCGGTGGTAAAATCAGCAGAAATCACATCGCGCAGCCAAAGGGTAGAATACTGGCGAACTAAGCCAAATAGATTTCTTTTCAATGTTTTTACTTTAGCTGATGCTTGAATTAGGGCTTATAAAGAGCTCCAACAATGGAACGTTTCAAATTCTGCCACTAGCCCAAAGGGCACTTGACAAGTGTTCCGCGTTGGTAAACAAGCACATGCAAGCAATCGACGCTCAAAAGATTTCGTTACCTATTCTGACTTCCAGCGGTTTATGGAAGAAAACAGGTAAAATTGATCACCTGTAAAACACAAACACCCTTTTATAGTATGTTGTTATGAATAGGAAGACTTGAACAGGGAGTTGGAGAATTCTACATGGTGAAGGACAGGCATGGCAAGGAACATCTATTGAGCCCGGTAAAATTAATGTTTACATAAGCATGGACGTTTTTCATGAAAAGAATATTTGTATTTTAGACCCATGAAGAAGCAGTGACTTCAATGCTTGCTAGCGCAGCTCCGATAAGCCATAAGCAACTTCCGCTTCGCTTATACCAAGTATTTGTAATATTCTGTTCCGCTATCAACATTGAAAGATTAAATTTCTCTTTTCAGATAGGTCCGAAATTTCGGGATGAGCTTAAAGCCCGTTTTGGTCTTATGCGTGCAAAGGAATTCATCATGAAAGATCTTTACACATTTGACAAAAATCTAGAAGAAGCACAGAAGACGTACGCTCAGGTGAATGACGTTTATATGTCGTTTTTCAGGAAGCTGCAAGTTCCATTCGTCAAAGGTAAACGAAGTACGGAATTTGCACAGTTAATGTAATTTTTTCTTAGCCCTTGCCAGCGCTGGAATGATGGGCGGTAGCGTTTCGCATGAGTACCAATTCGTGTCGAACACTGGCGAGGATAGAATCTTTAAATGTCCCTCGTGCGAGTTTGCATCAAATGAAGAGGTTTCGGGAGACTTGATCAATTGTCCAAAATGTGCAACAGCAATACACGCGTCTCGCGGCATTGAGGTAGAGTTTAAATGCGAAGAAGAGCTTGGATTAATGACTTGTTCATAGATCGCCCATACATTCCTGCTGCAGGACAAGTATTCAAAGCCGCTGGGAGCTACCTTCCTGCAAGCAAACGGTAAGCCTGAATATCTCTGCATGGGCTGTTACGGAATCGGAATAAGTAGACTTCTAGCCGCCTCCCTCGAATGTTTGTCCACTGAAAAGGAATTGAAGTGGCCTATGCTGTTGTCTCCCTATGATATATGCGTCATTCCTGCGAAGGTATATATGGATTGATTGCTTAATTGATCAAGCAAAGAATCGTTACATCTTTTTCTAGGCCGGCAGTAAAGAGGAATCTACTTCGCTCCAGTTTGAGCAAAAACTAAACGACAGTCTTGCGGAAATCTTTAATCTCGATGAGATTCTTCTGGACGATAGAACTCACCTTACGATTGGGAAGCGGCTGATGGAATCAAAGCGAATGGGATATCCAATTATTATAGTCATTGGCTCCAAGATTCTCCAAAAACCGCCGAAATTTGAAGTCCACGTCGATGGGCGAGTCAAAGAACTTGAACCCAACGAACTATTGCACGAGATAAGCTGCTATATGAAAAGTAAGAATCAGTTGTTGAATGAGGAAGACAACAATCAGGGTTCGCTGAAAGCTTTATCACACAAACAATAAAATTACACGTTTAACTTCAAATTAACCACGGTTATTATTCCCCAGTGGAATTTGGTCGGCCAGGTGTTTTTTCAGCGCTAACTCCATGCCCTTTATAAATTCATCTTTTTCGATTGGATGTGTGCAGTCGCCCAACAGCATCGCGTGCGCGAGTAATGGCAATTTTCTCAGAGTTCTTCCGCTTAGGCCAACACTTTTTTCTGATAGCCCAAAAAGCCTTTTATGAATGTACGGAATAATTGGCGTTGGGCAAACAATTCCTACTCGCATGAGCTCCTCGAGGGCTGATACATAAATTTGATTTATTGCTCGCACAGAGGGTAGTCCGATGTGTTGCTTTATATCAGCTCGATCGAGGAAGGCCAAGTCTATGTTTGTAGCTAAATTCGACGTCGCTAGAATCAACACATTGGGAAATTCTTTTATGCTGTCCAATTGCGTAAGGAATGCATTTACCACACGCATGGCGTCTTTTGGTTCCTGACCTTAAATCAAATACATTATTTGGGGACTTCTGAGGTTATTGTACTTACTTGACATAGCATCCCTGGCATAGGCAATTGATTCCACCTCATCAATAAGCACACAGACCAAGGCATTTGGCTGTGCGATGATGTCCCGAACTCTTGTGAACAGTTTCATTACAAGTTTTCCACTCTAAAAGATATATGGTTACACAGCTATTACAAGAAGTGGATAAAACTCAAACATTACCTCGGAAAACCATTTGGAGAACAAACTGTGACTGTTGATCTCAATGAAATGCGTTTGCTTGTACCTAAAAGTATAATGAACCAATATTTCCTAACCGTTTCACGTTAAAATGACACTCACATCGGCATTAGTCTTATTGAAAGTTTTTGCGCAATGGCTTTACAGAGACTTGTCTTTCCTGTACCGGGGGGGCCGTGCAACAACATTAGCCTATTACATGATATTACATTTTGGTTCACATTATAACGAGAAAGTATTAGGGATGATTCAGCGTATCGAAGCAACTGTTCTTTGAGGTTTTCTTCGTAGATCAACGACTCCCATAGCCCAATGAATTTATTCGATGGTAATAGCCAATGATTTGACGCCGGAACTTCTTCTCCATCCGCATCATTGTCTGCCTAAAAGAAACACACATGTTGTGTTGGTGAATTAAGAAAACTATTAATGTTTACCTCAAACATTTCCACTTCGACGTTTCTTTTGTTTGGGCGGTAGATATAGTATTTTATCTGGTAGTCTTTCCGAAACGCTGTACCAATCGCGCTATTAAAATCACGCTCGATAGATATATTTTCAACATGCTCCTGGATAATAGCACCTTGTTTCTCGTCGATTAAAACCTCGCCATTGACAAGAAGATCCTTGTTATTTTCAAGAAAACTGTCCAATTCATTTTTTATACCACCTTCAATTTGCTCGATGCGGCTTTAAATACAAATTTCGTTTGTGTAATTTTGCCAAGACAAACTAAATTAATTTCTTACGTGTTTCCGGGTTTCAATCTTATTTCTATATGTATGCTTTCCTTTCGATCTGACATATTAAAGCCTTCCATTTATTTTTATTAAAAACAAAATCTCGCGAACAGAAACACACAATTCCAGTAGCAACTGAAGAATAGACTGGAAACTGAAATTGTTCTTTAACTTTAACAATGTCTATAATACTGATTGTTTCTTAATTCTATAGCGGCTGTGTAAGTGTGGTGTTTTAAATTAAAATTAAGTATTGTTACTGCTCTTGATCCTACAGCACAACTCGAGTAGTTTTGACGGTTTAAATCTACCATTAAATAAAAAATATTCAAAAACTTAAGGAAGGTGAAGGAGACGACCATTTTCACAGTGTACGAATCGCTGTCTTCCTCCTCAGGTAAAGCGTTGCCAGCAAGTAAAATAAATAAGGATTTTAAATATTTTTATTTTATATATGTATATTATATATGCAAGATTTGTGAGGCACGTTGCATTGAGTTTATAATTCACATAAAACGGAACGGAATTATATAAATTAATATACTAAAATTAACTTATGACTACGTTTTGTACTCCATTAATGCTACTGTGGCTTGGAATACAGCGATTTATTATAAAAGGAATCAACGAGTTTTTTTTTAAATCCAGAGCTAACTTTCTCGTGTTCACATTTGTTATAAAAATGGGAGGACAAATCTTACCCTTACAGCGACAGCCTCATTGACTGGTGGAGAGACATGTTTCGAATTGAGTAGCAACAGACGGATTTTTTTGTTTTCTGTTTTGTTTGCTCGAGCTTAAATGAAAACCTTGATGTATTCAGACCAAACCGAGAGCGAAATAATAACAAAGCCGTCTGATTACAGTCTAACGCTGTCTTTTATATCGATATCTAGTTCTCAAAATCAAATTTGTTACAAATAAAATCTTTCAATTTTCATTTCATGACTGATTCCAGATATCTCCTTTTCGCCTACAGCGCCACCACCGTTTCAATACGAAATCACAGAAACCACACATTTTGTTTTCGTTTGAAGTGTGACAAACTTCGCTTGGTTCTTTCTTTCAAAAAGCTGGCAAAATGGTGAGTGGATGTTTCTTTGGAGAATGTTGAAATAAATCTTGATTTTTCCAAGACATCATGTGTGAAATTGACCTGTGAATCTTGTCAATCGTTAACATTTAAATAACTATCAACAAAAGATGTAATATTATTCAAAACATCATTTTGCTTTGGAAATGTCAATACCCGAGAAATTGCTTAATTGTCGGATAAGTAATTTTTTTATGTTTATTTCTACAGTCGAACCAGAAGAGGAAGAAGACCAGAAAGTTGCGTGGTCATGTCAGTCACGGACATGGACGTATCGGTAAGTTTATCTGCAGAAAGTACTGAAACGATTTCACAGAAGATTTTTTCCCCTTTTAGGCAAACACCGTAAGCATCCTGGTGGACGCGGTAACGCTGGTGGCATGCACCATCATCGCATCAACTTCGACAAGTACCATCCCGGTTATTTCGGCAAAGTCGGCATGAGGAACTTCCACTTGAGGCGGCAACACAAATTCTGTCCATCCATTAATTTGGACAAGTTGTGGTCACTAGTCGGTCCCGAGAAATACGCTGAATTAGCAAAGGAAAAGAGCACCAAGGCTCCAGTTGTCGATTTGGTTCAATTCGTAAGTTCTTTTTGATACGAGTGATGATAAAGTGTTTCAAGGAAATTGTTAAGCATGAAGATTACCCTAAAGCTTCGGGCGGGCTGAAAGCAACCGTACAATCGCTTCAAATCGTGTTGAGAGTAGCTTTTCAGATTAAACAGTTTCCTTTGCGTTGCATATGAAAATGCCTCTTACATCAGTCTGCAGGTTTTAATCGCGTTCATTCGTTTATTGTTGTTTCAGGGCTACTACAAGTTGCTGGGACGAGGTCACCTTCCTAAACGGCCGATCATTGTTAAAGCGAAATACTTCTCAAAGAAGGCTGAAGATAAGATAAAGAAGGCTGGAGGAGCATGCTTGTTGCGTGCGTGAATTAAGGTGCGTTCTTGTTTATAAGCAATTTTTTTTTTGTGATTTATGTTTGAGGAGCGAACGCTGATGTTTCAAAATAGCACGTCAGACTTCTGCTGAGTGAATCCCAGTCTACCATAACTGAACTGAGTTAGTTCCTCCATAAATTAACATGAAAATCACGAGGTGTACCGCCGCGGTATTGACTCAAGTTTGTTTTCTCTATTTACAGGCTTTTCGTTTGAGGGATGCGAATGTACATTGAACAACTAAAGTGTACGCGTTTTTTAAAAAAAAATAAAACTAAAAAGAAAAGAATTCCATTATTTTTTTGATTCTTGAATGTCATTTTTTGGTATCGTCTTACATAAAAATCTGAGTGTGTTTATTTCATCGGTGGAATTGGAGTTGGCTTTCTGAAGCATTCTCAAGCAATCTCAAAGAAGAGTATCTTTGCTTGGACATTAAGAGAGAGAGGGACCAGTCAAATGATTCGCTGGCAAGTGTGCTGCAGCCTGCAACGAATTCGTGCGCCTTTATAGATTTCCATTATAAAGACCAGTCTAATTGCTACAGGCTCTCAAATATATTAAACTCGGTGATTTAAGATGCCATACTTAAAAGACAAGTCTGGGCAATGGTATCAGGAACGCAAGTCTGGTATGCTGATGGATCCACATTGGGTAAAACTAGCTCTGGTAACCGGAGTCCTCTTACTCAATTCATAAAGGGACGCAGCACTGAGGAAATCACGCACCATATTCCAATCGTAACTGTATGCTCTTGAATGCATACGACTCCGAGTCAACTGTGGTCGCATATTCGTCCTTTCTGAGAGCTATGGTATTCAACTTGTTTGATGTAGTTTGGTACTGTCTCAATCTACTTGATCTTCTGGGTAAAAATAAAACATGGTGACTGTTACATGGATACCACGACATGAGGGACTCCAAGGCAACGTAGGAGTGTAATTCCACTGAGTATACCAACCACATATATTGAAAAAAGGTAAGAAAGCAGTCTTGCAAATAACTGGGTGAACTCAAAAGAACAGGGAAACACAAAATACTCCATCCACCCAGGTCGATGAAACGGATGGAAAACCGCCGCAAATGCTCCACTGCGGCAATGAAAAGATAGATCCTTACGAAAAATAATGAAAAAAAACCATATGTTCATCTGAAATTTTATTGAAACCTAACCGAAAGTAATTCAAAAAGCAAGCGCTTCCGATATATGGTTGCGGTGCACCGATTCTAAGCCTTTATTTGAAACCAATACACGCCAATGACTCTGTAGGATTTAAAGCAGATTCAATTTTGTTGAAGAAGGTTCTTTTAAAAATGCCACCTTAAACGAGTACCTCTATTGTCTATTTACTTTATTTGACTTTTATCACATTTTTTAAAACGGTCACTTGTAGACAGATTTGAGTAAGGATGTTCTTTGGCTAGTTTCCGTCATTGGTATGAATGACTTCACAACCCTTCATATAAGCGAACCAAATGCTTTATATTAAAATGAAAAAATCAAGCCTGACAGCTTTCCGGAAACTCAATTTATGGGACATACGTACGTAAGAGAAAACAAAGCGTCTCGCATTTTGCTCATAAATTCTGAAATTTGAAGTCGTTCATCCGTATTGGCCTCGTTCCAATGCGTGCCGCGGCCTCTGCGTGCCCTAGAACACCAGCATTAAATTTACATATCGATTGAACGAATACCGATAAGAAAGAAATCGAAGCGAATCGCATTGGTGAACCTAAGCGGGTCGGTGGATCCTGTAATAATTTTTTCCTCTTCAATTCAGTTCAGATATTATTAACCTATCGTTCAGTTGGAAACATGCCTGAAAAAGTGAAAAAGCGCAAGGGAGATAAGCACAGAAAACTCTGCTTTGGTTCACGTATCGACAGGAATCGCTTAATTCCGGTAGGAGGAAAACCATATGATAATCCAGGACCAGGTTCATATGATTACAGCATTGGCCTTTTGAAGAAGGTAAACAATATGTTTGGTTACCAATTGTTTAAAGTATAATGATATCGCATTTTTGTCAGTGGCCCAACAAAAATGGCTATACTCTACTTGCAAGCAAAACGCCAAGGGATAAGGACTTTCGGCAAACCTTGGAATTTGCACCGCCAGTGGGCACCTATGACATTGATGTCATTAGATCACGAAAACAATGCGCCAAACCATTCGGGTCGGGTGGTCCTCAACTAACAGAAGAAGCAAAATACGTGACCCCAGCGTATGTTGCATATTTTTTACGTTATGTATATGTTCGTTTTATAATGTCAATCTCCTCTGCAGTCCTGGATCGTATAGCTTTTTCAAACGAAATGTTCGAGTTTGCACTGCCTTTGGTCATGATAGAATAACCGTGCCCCTGGTTCGAGTGCTCTGTGGGAAATTCAATATGGCACACTGTGCACTATGTGAAGAAACACCTAAAGGCGATTATTGGCACAAGGATTTAACCAATCAGGACATGTGTCGACCTTGTATGGAACAAGAATTAGCCAAATTGAAGCAGTGTTCAACTAAAGTTCTCGTTAGACATCGTAAAAAGCTGGAGCTTGCGATGTACCGTCTGGTTCGGTATTGTGATTTCTATCACGACCATAATGGCGTCAAGGCGGCCATTCAACACTTGCCATACAGGGATTTAGTGTTCAAATTACGGAAAGAGAATTACCTGTCTTCATTTGGCCTATAAAAAGCAAATGTAAAAAAACAAAACAATTAAATGCTCAGGAGGTCTGAATGACGAATTTTTGTAATTTTTTGGTTTTTGAAAATCGGAAACTTTTTGTGTTTTTTTTTTACACTTGTAGTAATGCATCAACATAGAAAATTCACGCAGATATGCTTAAGCAAATTTCTAAAGCCTTGAGAGTTCTGGTTGCGTTAATAAGTCAATAAATAAAGGATTTCATTTTTTCGGTCCATCAACTGATTTAGTGCGGTTTTTATCATCAAATACTTGAGAATTGTTCGAGTGTAATTGCATTAGACTGCGGGTTATTAGCAAAGGCTTAACTCTTGAGGTACCTCTATAGAAAATAAGTTCTTGGGCACGGTGACCTCTGTAGTCCAATAGCCCAAAGCGAATGAGTTGGAGTGAGCCTGGTCGCTTAAAAATACAATTTGCTTTGTGAAATCTGTTCATAATTTCTTTACATGAATATTTGCCCGAATCAAAGTCACTTTCCTCAATCTAAGCTCTTGCCATCTGATTGACGTGAATTCAAGCATATGGGGATGGGGAGCCTAAATTGCTGAAGAAATCTCGATGAACCCTGGCATCCACAGCCAAATCCAATTTATACTGGGACCACATTGAGGCTGGCCAGTCCCAATCGACCCTTATGAAGATGAACCACATGCCCTTGTGTTATAGGAGACTTGAGATTGCACTTATCGCTGTGGATATAAATAAGCAGATTCATATTTGTATGCAGATTGTTGATCGTTTAGGTTTCAAAGAGCCGGTCTTAAACATGTAAAAACTATCGTGAATAATTGTCTGGTTGCACATGGACTCTGAAAACTCAAGTGAAATAGTTAAAAGCGGTAATTTTTTAATGATATTAATTTTTTGGATCAGTTTAACAGTATAACGATTCCTAAGCTGTACAACAAGATTTCGGAATACTTTCCCATGATCTGGGGCAATTCAAGTTCAATGTTCATCGATACCTATCCCTCCTTCATATCTCTTTCACTAGTGTTATGCTAACTAACAATAAGCAGTTATTGGTAAACCCTTACTAACATTTGAATGGTTAGAAGCGATTCGCACCTCTTAGTGGATGAAACTATACTTCCAATATCTGAGAACATTCCTTCAACTGATTCTTTGTTTTGTTTCAATTGATATAGAGGTTCAGAGGAACTCCTTTAAAAAAAAGCACACAAATATCAAATGTTGTGTATTGCAGCTTATTGAGAGGTTGGATCCATGAGGCCTCCCCCTGAATCGAAGACTGTATCCTGACTGACAGCAGTGTGCTTTAAAACTTTCCGAAATTAATTTATTTATATCGCGAGAAATGTGATTAAAATACAAAGCATAATTTTCTTCATCCCATCATAAGTCTCCACTTCGTTCAGTCCATCCGTATTTTGTTTGTTAAAATTTACTGCCACAAAGCACGAGCATGCCAAACTAAATAATTCATCCCGCAAAAGGGATGAGTGAAATATAATGATATGTATAAGTCTTCCTTCATATAACCCCATACAGACGACTCCATGTCCATCGACTTCTATCCATCTTTATTATGGCATCGCATTCCTTTGTCCATTCCTTAGCACATCCATATGGATGCCCATGAGACGTTGCTGTGTCTAGCATGTCCTTGTTTGCAGCGTCAGCTTTATCTGTTCTTTAAAATTTGAAATTTAAATTTAATTTACAAATTACAGTTAACGATGAGGTGCACATATATTTCACTCAGCAAAAAATTATATATTCCAAGTGGGTTGTCGAAAACCCTTAACGTCATCGTCGACCTCACCAAACAACATCGATGCGTTGCTTACCACTGCTCACCGAAGTCCTCAAATTTGGGATTGAGTTTCGAGCATGTATGTGGTGCTGTGGTAACGTGCTGGTGGTGGTGATTTGGCTTAGCATTTAGGGACCAACCAACTCACCAGCCAGCCATCAAGCAAGCATATTTGCCAAGAGCTTGGCATTTCAAGCAAAAAGCAACAGAAGCAGCAGCATCCGGTGTGGTATGTGAGTGATGTGTGATGGGTCGACTTGGCGCTTGAAAACTGCATATCATGCTGAATATAATTTTTGATTATCACTCACTTCACTCTGCACCACCACGTTCGATAGTGATTTCGAAATTTTTGGCGCACTCATCTGCGAGCATGAACTTTTATGGGATGGTGCCGATAGAGGGGTGACTATCATTTCAATATAAATCTATCACAAGTCACAATTCGAAACTTCATCAAACGTGTGTTGATCCATTAGTTTGAAAATAACTTTTCATTATTGCCCAAAAAACACGTGTATTGTTGTCAAGGTTTATTCTCCTCCTCCCCTGCTCGCTATTCAATCTTTCCTCACCTTCCCTTGTTTAAGAATTTTACCATTTGCTGTGCAGGCTTTACACTTGGTTTTCATTTTCGTCTGTTTGTTATCCTGAAAGTGCTAAAGTGCTGAAGAAGATAAGGATAGTAATAATAATAACCATAAACAAGGAGAGCAAGGTATGAAACAACTAAACAACAGAGGTTAGATCTGCTTTGCAACACCTAGAGCTTTTCTCATTATGTTCCAAGCTAGTACGGGTATTATTAAAAAGCAAAAGAGATAACGCCCGCCCTGCGAAAATTCCTTTGGGTAAATCTTCTTTATATTATTTTTTTTGTCTATCTTTCGTATGCGATAAGCGAGGGAATTGTGTTATTATTCTTTTTTTTTCGTGCTGCGAGTCTTGGTTGTTCTTAGGGCGCGAACTATAATAGTGGCTGGCGGCGGTGTTTGAGAAGGGCGTTTACAGGAAAACACTTTCGAGCTGTTTTTCGTTGCATGGTTTGCGAAGGAGTTCATAAATTTTGAATAAGAGACATTGTGATAGAGTTGATAGACAATTTATTTATATACATATGTATATGTAAATATTGTTTGTGTTTAGAAACTGGTAATACCTTTAATTAATGTAAGAAATGTTCTGAGTGGATAGAAAGCTATTTTTTATTGAACTAAGTATAGACCAATATTCGTCGCAGATGTCAGTAAGTTACCAAAAGATTCAGGCAATGCCGAAAACGATCCGGCTTACAATACCTGCAACGTGAAGAAACAAAAACAAGGATGATTTTATGGTGGATCTGTACGTGCAATTTTAGGACGTATAACTGATCACGGGAAGGTCCTAGACTACTGAGACAATCATTGCACATTTTGATGTGGATTCGTCTTGAGATTATCAAGATATCCTATGCCGAAAGCATCAAGATTTTGCCTCTTTTGTGGTAGGTTTCCACTGGCCAACATGACAAAGAAAGCAGACAAGTGCTTGCAGATAATCTAGGGGCCTACGTAGTGGCGCTACAAAAAGGACCAGAGACGTTCGGGTGTTTAGTTGGAGAAATCATGGGCAATAGGCCACCATTTTTTTTTCATAAAAGTCTCAGTATCTCAATATTTTTGTCATTAAAAAGTTCTCAGAGCTAAATTTCAGAATTTATGTTCAGTTTTGGGTAGTCGTGGTTACAATAGTTTCAGAAAATGTTCTTTGCGAATGCACATAAAAGGGTGCATAAGGGAATCATGGGCAATTTTTCTGCTGGACTAGAATTTTGTAAAATAATCTCGGATTTCGTATTTCAATATTTTTGTCGCAAAAAGGTTTGAATAACTAAAATATAAAAGAAAGAAAATAAAAACGAATTCTCTGACAGAATACACGGTCCTGAAAATTATATTGCGCATCTCTTACAAATATAAGTTGCATGTCAATTCAATTGCAACAAAAATTAAAAAAATCAAAAAACTACTACAACCGCCGCAACAACATCTCGGATATATCTGAAATACAAGCTTCAATAATCCTAGAATTCGACTGTGGCTATGACCCGCTCTCAATATTCCTAATTGCTCGGAACCTGTTAACAAAGTCAATATGACGCAATTAAAGTCGTTGGAAATTTTCATACTCCAGCTGCTCCAGGTGAACAGAATGGTGGGACATTTCCCACACAATAAAAAAAAAACGAGGGAATAAAAAACCGGCACTTCTGTATACAGGTATAGCATCTTCCGGCACCTGAGTATAGTTGGTTAGGTGAACATACATATATACGTTACGGCGCACGTTTATAGCTTTAATGAACCATTTACGGTGTTTTGAAGTTCGTTAGCGATGTCCTTGGGGTGTAGCAAACATGAACGCGGATTCTTTTCCGTTTACACTCACACAAAAACCGATAACAGGGCGGTCGGCGACCGAGAGTGGCGTATCCTTTTATCCAACGCCAACCACTGGTCCGTGGTGAAAACGAGACATCACCTGAAGCGCTGTTAATTTCTTCATCGAACTGGAAGTGGGATTGTAACTGAATAAAGCTAAAAAAAAAAACAAAACACAGTCAACTCAAAGTGGATGTTTAACGAAATAAAATAATAAAAAAAAATAACCTTAAAGCAGAAACACTTTGGACACACCTCGACAAAAAGTTTTTAATTGTGTGACTTCATCGGGCGATACACAATGCCATTATAGTAAAGCAGAAACAGCATAATTAAGATTAACTGAATCCAAAGGGGGCCGGGGTTGAGGTTCAGGCTTAGGTTCAGTAATAAAAAGTCGAAAGGGACGCAGAGTTCTTGAATGACTTTTACACAGCAAAATTGTATCCTTTTAATTATTTTTACAAAGAGGATGACGACTTGAGAGCACCGTTTTTCTTCTATTTTTTTTTTCGAACAATGCCGTTTGTATAAAAAAAAATACTTCGGGTACTTTTTCAAACCCGTATTTCTGGAAAAAAATCTTTACATCCGCAAATACTCAACAACTTTTTTGACATCTTTATCACTTTAGTTAAAGAAAACCTTCTTTGTGCTAAATTGAATTTTCTCTATAAAGTATAGTTCTAGGAATTGAATATCCTACTCATACTCATTTGAAGCAAATCACAGTTGCTGCCTTTTTCTTCATTCCAAGTAAACACGTGTTATCATTCTGTAAGGGCACAGCACTTGTCCTCCCATGAGAATATCCCGGGAGTTCCACGCTACTTTTGGCGCCTTTCATTAGAAGCAATTTAAAATCCATTCATGACTGGACGCTCATCAAAAAATCAGGATAGCCTACGTAAACCTAGATAAAAAATGCTACGAGCAATCTACCACCAACAACTCTCTGACCAATCAATCGGCCTCTTGGGAGTAGATTAAGTGGAGCCATACCACCCCCACAAGGGCACATCCAACCAACAACCACAAACCATTATACTGCATTGTGTGAACCATATCCTTCGCATGCATCGATTCATGGCGCTCCGTTTGCCTTCTTAAAGGCGAGTGAATCGATTTAAAAAGGAACACAAAAAATGGAATAAAAAAATAAACCTTGCGGATACTGGTTCCCAATCCCATCACCAAACCGAGAACTCCATTTGTGAGCGACATGACGGACATCAATCCGGCATGCTTGTCACGTTTAATGGCACAAAAACAAAAATGCCACCCGGACAGGATTTTGGTATCCCGGATTCGGTAACACACTCGAAAGTTCCTCAAAGCTTGCGACGATGCCAATCATATGTGTACTAACACATTGATCTCTCGTTCTTACTCTCTCTCGGTATGGTCTTTAGCTTCAAATTCCTACAAGCTACATCTGTGCTTGTTCGCCACCTACATACGGCCATTAGACTATACATCACACTAGAATCATTGAAAATTTCGATGATAGCCTCTGGAGTTGGTTCATGATTGGGATATAGACGATATGGTCAAGGCGGATGGAATTTTGCGCAAAAGTATCGACACATGAACCAAATGGCGATGGACACACGCGTAAGTGTGTGCGTTTGTGTGTGTATACACACGTATGCTGGTCATTGGAGTGAATAAAATTCGTTCAGAATAATCAATGAGCATAGTGATAGTAAGGATAATATTGATAGTCGAGGGTGGGTTACGTAAAACTGTGAGTTCCTCAGGCTCTCGACTGATGTCCAGTCCATCGTCTTAGATTTCCAAACGATACTTCTGTGTCAAATTCAAATTTGACGTACGTGGTCTTACCAGTGGTCACGCAAAAACCTTTGGGATATTCAATAACAGCAAGGATATGGGGAAACTTTTGGCGATTCATTGAGGCAGATAGCTATCGATAGTCTGGCTTTGAATTTTAGTTGGATATTTGCGGCAAAGAAGGCAGAATACGAATTTGGAACAAAAACATTATTTACTATATAAGAAAAAAAAAAGTTTTTATTTTTCTTGGAAATTATTTTTTGTAAGTTAGCCTATGCAGATTAATTGTCATGCCAGATAGAGTGTTGTATAGCCTTGAAAGCCGACGCACAGATTGTGGCCATGCGTGCTCTTGGACAGTGTTGTTGGGTTGATTGATTACAGCCCACTAATTTACAACATAGCTGTAGTCGGCGTAGTTGTTCATCTTTCAAACAGTTCGGAACGTCAAATTTATAGTCTGTAGGTGATGGGGAAGTAGATAGAAGTTAAGCTGGGATGAGTATTGGTCAGCTTTTTCTAAATCAAAAGTGAAAAGTTGTACATATGTACATCTGATGGACATGGACCCTTTGGTCCGAAGAGGCTTCAAATCCGCTCAAGAGGGACCCCACACAAGGAATTACCAATTTACTATGGATCAAGCTGAAGGAACTTGCTAGTTCGACCCGGACTTAAGCGCTATCGAAGAAAAATTATAAAAGGGTCCTTGTGCCGTGGAGTACGAATATGTTACATATTTCTATGTTTCTTCGCTGTGCCGATCGATCCTCATCTGATCTGCCTTAAAAAGTGTTTTTTCGTTGGTTTCTCAAAGAATTTTGGGAACTTTTTTAAAACTGATTCGGTTCTTATTTCAAAAATCCTGAAGAATTCTTATGTCTAAGTTTAAACTTTTAGCTTATTGCTTTCATTTTAAGGTTTTCGCACAGCTGAAACACAGATACTCATATAAATATAAAATAATCAATTTATTCTTCAGCAAAGTACTATAATAATAATAAAAAAAATTCAACGAATACATACTTGTACCTACTTTATCGGGAACCAAGACTGACTGGTAAAACCTTTTTTTCAGCCTAAAGGCCGAATGAGATATAAACCGAATTCCATCCCTAAAAATAGACTTATATCATCCTTAGGGAAAAAAAATTCTGGTTCCAAACAAATCCCTTTGCAGGGACAGATAAGCAATTGGTTTTTGTCACCGCCGTCGTTGTTAGAAAAAAGAAAACAAAACTAATAACCCGCAGTATCTATATACACTGCCCATCATTACGAAACAAAAACAGTCAAAAAAGCTCTCTTTATTTTGATAACAAACTGAAGGGAAGAAAGGATCGTTTTCACTTTTATTTCCTTCCGCTTGGCCGGTTTCCTGTTTGAGTTTGTTTCGCATTTTTCTGCCCCTCTTTTGAGATGCCAGAATAAGCGCCAAAATCATTGACTGACGACAAGCGGATAAATTCTCCAAAACAGAGGACACAAAAACAATCCCTTTTTTATTGGTAGGTTATAACGCTGAGACTTTCATGTTGCCATAAGTATATACGAGCATCTTTATGTGTGTATATAGATTAACAAGACGCAGATGTTGAGCGTTTAAACGTGGCAAACGAGTTATTAAAAAATAATTACAAACTTACCTCGGGGTGTGAAAATTCGTTCGAGAGTGGGCCATTAAAAATAGATATTAAACTTACGTCCTAAGCGCAGAAGAATCTGCTTAATCCATGAGATACTCCCGACTCACCGCCGCACTCTGAAACATTTAAAATTTAAATGCTAATGCCGGCTGCTTAAAGTCGTGTTTCTATTGAAGCCGAAATGATTTTAGTTTCCTCCAAAAGTGGAAATTCTTTTTTTTTTGGCGACTGTTGATTGAGGTCTGCAGTCGATGAGGACAATTGATTTTATTTAAAAAAGAAGAAAATTTTTTTAATTACGGAAAGCTATAATAGAGCACATATGGGACCGTATTTTACAGTAATATAAATGAAATTGGTGGATCTTCCGGACCTGGAACTGACAAGAAAAGTTTCTTTTTATCCTTATTTCTACATTCACAAAGCATTCGTATTTGCAGCATGACAAGGCAATAATCCTGTTTTGAAACCGCTTAAGAATAATCGACTTCAATTGCAAGGTTTAACAAACTACAAAAATGTTTATCACAAAATTCGACCCAGACTCTGCGAAAAAATACTTTCGAAGTTAAAAATTCAAATTAATCCAGCTCCAGCTGCCAAGCTTTTTGAAAACATTACTTTTAAAACAAAAAATCCAGAATATTTTACTGGTTGACGCATTTTATTTTATTTCGCATTTATTAGCCCTCTGCTTTTAGTCTTAAAATACGGCAGCATTATGTTTCGAATATGTAGTTAGCTTTGACCTGATTTGTTTTTTCTATTTATTACATGTTCCAAAGCTCTTGGTCGACTCTTCTTCTCGTATATTGGCACTCTTACGTCGACTGAAAGATAAAAATATGGTGTTGTTAAATCGGGCAAGCATTGTTCATCCTCCTGTTAACGTAAAATAATAATATACTTCACCTTTTTATTTCATGCATGAATAGGAGCGAACAGTACATTACGATTGAATCTTTTCTTTTTGAATCTATATCATTCGATGAATCATTTCGCGAACAATAGGACGATCTTTATGAATCTTCACCACGTCCCATTCATATAAAGGGATCCCTGAAGGTATTGGAAAGACATGGTTCTACTTCCAAAACGTCTCGGATCTGTTAGCCACGCAGTTGATCCCGTGGTGACCCTCGACTATCGAAGTAGAGTCACAATGTCAATATGCGACAACTATCGTCTATCCTGGCCGCTTTTCTGCCCCAAATTGGCAGAATATGTTTAATCACAAAGAAAGTTCGACAGTTTTATACATTCCTGACAGCTGGTGGCGTCTGCTTTAAATTATTGATTATTTCTTGTCGTAACATTTTTCAAACGTTTGACAACCATTGAATTTGAATGAGTTGAGATTCGAATTGCTTTTCCATTCACCTACGAGTATTTCAATACTTAGACTCGTGTTATTATTTAATTTTTCTAAACGTAAAAACGTGAGAGATTCGCATGAACGCCACATAGAGACCTTCCCACCTCTTAAAAAAATGGTGCCTGTTTTCCTGTAGATGAGCTAAAAATGGGGTAGAAGCCTAAGCTTGACGGAAATCAAAACGAACCCTGCACTTAGAGGAATGTGTGTAAATATACTTTACGATCCCAATCACACTTGCAGCTATTTAAAGTCACAAGTTTAACAAGTTTACCATTATCACAAATTTATACTCAAGGACACATGTAACTTTCTGACTAGAGAATGTGGTAAGGCCTCAAGTCAGGATCAAATAACATATAACATTGTGGGGTTATAATTTTCGGAACTTCTGGCAGAGTTTCATTGAAATCTGTTTGGTCATTTTTTTTAAAGTCATCCCTTTTCATGTTGCGAAAGAAATTGTACACTCAAAATCCTCAGTCTTCATGTATGAAGTAAAGCGGCAATTTTAAGCTCCCCTTCACTCAAAAAGAGGATAAGACTACGGGTTGCGTATGGTTGTTGTGTATATCGTGAAGCCCTTAAAATACATCCCATACACAAAATGCTCCTGATCCTGGAACGACACATTGCGAAGTTTGGGTACTCCCAAATAAAAAAAGAAGAATAACCAGCATTAAAAATGTTAATCTCTTGTCCACCACACCATTTCTGGAACAACCCAACTCGAACTCCATTTGGCAAAATTGTAATCCCCGGCGGATTTAATGATATTACTCTGTTTCTATTTCAGTGTTTTTTTGTTCCAATAGAAACGAGCACTCGTATACTCGGCGTATTTTGGTAGGGTTCGAGTGACGCTCTTCCAAATTGGCAAGCAAACAACAGATCCGCACCCCTTCGGGAATGGCAGCGTATCCAAGGGCTATAAAAACCTGCAACAAAGCATACAAAAAGTCATAAAAATGTTGTTTAGCAAAAGAAGTAGTTGGGCGGGTGTTGCTTAAGCTTAAAAAAGAGAGCTCTGCGGCATTGGAATACGGTTCATATGATGGGCTTGTGGTTCTCTTGTCCCTTTATTTTTTTAGCCATCCCTGTGCCGTGGACACAACTCAATGATAGGAAGTTGATGATGAAAAGTGGCCGGTAGGCAGTCAGTAATATCTACAATGCTATTGAAAACACACCGTAAAAATGTTAAGGCAAACAAGGAGAAGAATGAAAGTATCCCATGGGGGTGATAGTCACCATCAGTAGCTCGCTGCTCTTCGATGTGGGATGTTAACACTTTGGGAGCAGGCAGGTCGCCCAATGTGGGACTGTATGAGATTAAAATCTCAGCTTGTTGTTCGCGAAATATTTTCGAATACATTTTATCCTCAAACTGTGAGATAAGGAACAAACGATGGTCACAAATTTGAATCTATTGATTTTGTGGGGTGTCATTTAGTCGGGAACAGTTTAATGTCGCGAAAGGGTAACTAATTAAAGTCATTTGGATATGTTTATTTTAGAAATGCCAAATGAACGTCTTAATTGAATGGATTCAGTTGAGTTTCCTGAATTTCTTGACAAATTGTGATCTTATCATTATAGTTGACTCAAAATACAAGCATGATCATTCAAAAATCATTAAGTAGATTGACAATCCTGCCAAATTGTGTCCCTATTGTTTTCGGGGTCGAAAAGAGTGAATGGCTTTCATGACTTGTTGTAGAGACTCCTAAAGAGTGGAAAGGCAGTTAAGTAAGAGACCTTACTTTGAGGATTTGAAAGCTGGTAATGCCATTCTTCTAGTTAAGGACAGACCAAGACACCTGTTGGAGGAGTTTGCAGTCCCATTGAAACGTGAGTTTGAGGAGATTAGTGAAAAAAGAAATATTTTAATGAAATTTGCAAGGCGGATCGCCGTCGAATCTTAAGCCTTTGAATATGAATTAAAAAAAACGAATTAAAATTGACATTGACAGTCAAACTGGTGACCATTTAGAATGATCCTTGTCTCTAAGCCTTTATAGGTGCGGACCGTAGAGCTTTTCACGAGTTAGTTCAAGTCAAAGCTGACATCATGTTCTAACATCACTGTCATTTTAGCCATTTCTCTTCCAACTTGTGGACGTGTGTTGCATGCATTCTCATTTGCGCTGAACAAACAAAAATTCAACAAAAACGACGACTTGATTTGTTAAAAAAAAAATTAAAAAAATAACATCTACGACGGGTTTTGGAACGAAAAAAAAAACGCAATAATGTGGCGTCACCTTTTTTTTGTTTTATCAACTATACACTCATAGCAGTCGGGCAACAAGCTGCTGCTGCTTCTGCTTCGGCTCTGACTGCTGACTCCCCTGATCATTCCATACCACAAACAACTTCACACGTCACCCTAATGCAAAGTTGAGAGCAGTTGAAATCGGAAAGAACAACAAGAGCGGCAAATTGCGTCGCGTATAACAAATTTTTTGTGTTCGTTTTTTTTTTTGCCAGCTCCATAGCCATCCGCCATAGCACAGCAAGCTTTAGGTTTAGCTAGCGAGCTTGCGTATTGGTGTTGTTGCCACATAGAATTGCTCGCCGCAACCGCCCCGCGCGTTTTAGCCATACAAGCCTGCCGACGCTGCCGCTGCCGCTGCCACACACATTAACAATACTACCACCAGCACTCGCAACAACAAAAAATTAGTACAAATCGTGATTTCGACGGGGAATGTTGCGCTGATCTTTTGGCGTTTATTGTTGTGATCTACCTATTTTCGGGTTACGGCCACGTGAGAAGCAAATCTATATTAACAACTATTTTGCCCCTTGGAAGTCCAGATGACAAACAGTGGCCATAATCCAATCCCTGATACTGTTGACGGTAGCAGCGGAACTGGAGGCAGTAGCGGTGCATCGTTACCCGCTGATCGTGTGGAATGGTCGCGGAATACAATACTGGCATTCATTGAGGACTATCGTGGGTATCGCGTCCTCTGGGACCCCAACACCAAGGGCTATCACGTCAAGCAAATTAAATATGAGGCCCTAAAGAGGCTAAGTCGTAAATACGGCACCGAGGTGCGTATCATACGGAGCAAGATCAAGAGCTTAAGATCGTCGTTTCATCGTGAGCATGGAAAGGTGATTAGCGGCAAGCGCAGGGGCATCAACTACCAACCGATGTGGTTTGCATATGAAGCAATTCGTTTCATACTCGATGGCGAACAGCGCGACGAAATGGGGGAAGCCAAAGTCACAGCCACAGCCGCACGATCGGCTTTTAATAATGATGATGTGGACAGTGGTGGTGTTAGTGGCACTGCTGTTGTCAGTGTCACTGCTGCTGGTGCTGATACGGCCTCAGTTGTCATTGATGCGAATGACGAGCTGCTGACTTTGGTATGTTTAATTTTTCTTTTTTTATTATTTGTTTTTGTTTTGTAAATGGTATATCAATTTCAAGTTTGCCTTAGCCTTTAGCATATCTAAGCTTTTCGGTTGAAAATATGTGCTTCTTATGGTCTTTCGGTTGCACGAGTATTGTTGTTATCTCGCTTGATATGCGCGAATAACACTTGACAGAGCGTTAGGTATGAGCTCATTTGATTCGATAAGGGAAATATTCGTGGGAGTTTCATTTATGTCATTGCAGATATATAAGTAAAGGCCCACTGATAACTATAAGACTTATTTACACATGCCCAATTTTATTGAGGTGTTCTAATTTTCGAAACACAAAATCCATTTTTTTTTAAATAGTGCTAACTTTAGATGCACCGCATCCGTGTCGTAAAAAAATGTGATTTGATTCCACTAACGACGCACCCGTGAATCGAATTGAAGAATCATTGCTTTTAGTTGTCAAGGTCAGACCTTGTGTGAAAGAGAAGCGGCAATGTGCAAGTCTTATATCTACTTTCAAAATATATGCAGCTATGAAGCGTATCTGGAACAATTTGTAGCCTCTCCCCATTGGTGTATTTACAAAACAAAAAATTCATCTGATAAATGGTATCGAGATTGAAATCAGAGATTTTTCAGTCAGACGCTTGATGTTGTTATCGATACATACAGATACAAACCTTGTTTCAGTCTTTTATATTTTTATGGATTTTTGTTTATTTCCGATTTCAGACGAACCAATTTGATAATCCACATTATGCTAGCATCAGCGCGGAAGACGTTAAAACAGAAATTGCAAGTATTCTGCTTAGAGAAATCGACAAACTGGACGGATGATCTTATATATTTCTGTGTTTCAGCTTGAGACGTCTAATGGAGAAATCGAGGATTTGAAGTCCACCGCACAGCGTGCCACGAATTTCGACAAGTTGTATAGGAAGCGAAAGAGACAGACTTCCAAGGAGCATTCGGTGTTGAATGGCTTGTCGAACTTAAAACAGCCGATGGAAAGCGACAGCGATGATGCACAGAGTAGTCTCTGCAAGATGAAGCGGACAACGGCGGCGGATTCCAGAACGGACGAGTATGGAGTTTTTGGTGAATACGTTGGTATCACAATACGCAAGTTGAAAACCACCAAAGCAAGGATCGTTATAAAACATCTGATAAATAATTTGCTGTATGAGGCGGAGATCGGGAGGTATGATTTTGGAATTCCAACGTCCAGAGAGCCACCGCATTTGTATGCGACAGCAGATTGATCACTTAAGTTGGTGCAGTCAGGCTAAGTTTAAAATTTTAATCAGGGAGAGTTAAAGCTTTTATTTTTTAAAGAATAGAATATAATCTCAGGTACCTTATGTTAGTCAAGTTTTATTTTTTTTTTATAAATAAATAACATTAAGTCTATAAAAATGTATAAGTCATCAAATTTTTGTATTATTTAAGAAAACTAGTTTTGCAATAGATTCGTAGTTTAAATCCAATCGATGGTAATCCAGTAAAGCAAGAGTGGACATTTGAAGCAATTGGGATGTATTTAAAATGCTCCATTTATGCCAGCTGTGTGCTCCTGTGAGAAAAAGAGCTCCGATTTAATAGAAATCTTTTTTAAGTGTACTTTGAAAAGCTGAATAGCTCTAATTGTGTCCACAGTCTATCAGACTCTTATACTGCGGAAATCAAAATACAGGATTGTGTGCATATTGATACTCCGTCCGATTAAGCAGCGAATTCCTTAAAAATCAATTGATACCTTATCTATAGATCCAGCGGCAGAAGTTGTGGGAACGTGTCCAGAGATCTCAATGTCGTACGACCAAACAAAAAACGAACACAAGCAATAAGCAAGTAGTTTAAAAATTCGATCTGGAGAGTCTCCGGACCGTACTGTTCATGTGTTCATGTCTGTGTCGTTGTAAGCAAAAGTTTTTGTCTATATCCTTATCGCATCATGAAGACAAGAAATCACGCGAACGTTTCTTGTTTCAAAGGGCATATTTGATGAGGTCCATGCTGCTTATTTCTATTAACAGAGCTCTCATCACATAACTTTTGAGACAATCATCGTCAAAACGATGGCATTGAACGCAGGTCATTTGCTTCATGAAACCATATCACTATCGTCTCATCTATCGTTTACTTATCCGAACGATTTGATAGCTATCCAGCGCTCCGTTTCTGATGTTTGCAACACCAATTTCGATGGTATTTCCTTGTTTTTTTTTTGTACGCTGTAATCATCTCAAATCTCTCCAAATCTCAAATTACTCTTTGTGGGCTTTTCGCTTAAAGAAGATATTGAAATAGCTATCGTGCGAACCAGATTGACAAGGCGATAATAAACGACGATTTTTGCGTCCCAGCCCGGGGAGAGCCCAGGCTCTCAATTTCGGAGGATCTGAGCCTAAACTAAAACTGCTCTCCATCGTTCTCCTGCCATGCTCTTCCAGGTGGTTAGAAAAAGCATTCCTTTTAACTGGAGGTTCCATTTTCCCCTTTATCATGAATCTAGTGATGAGGATTTGCAGATATTTTTAGTTGGAGCATTTTTGTCCATTCACTTAATGTGACCGAGGCAAGGTAGTCGACGGATTTTTGCCACATCAGTTTACAGCTTGTAAAGTTCGCGCGCATATCCAACTGAAAATTTATCCTTCCAGGGTCCCTTAAATCTGTTCTGCTGTCTTGCTTATCGTCTGCGGTCAACTCACTACAGAAGAACTTACAAGATGACGGAAATTAAATAAAAGATTTTGTTTATAGGTGAAACTGAAGAGCCATGAAGCAAGTACAAGTACTATCTTAACCATTTTTTATAATGCTAAAGGGTATGAAAACATGAGTTACTGCAAACATTGAGTTATATTTTAAAACAACATCGGAATAATAGAAGCTTTCATTCTATTGCACTATTCAACGTCCGTTCCCCAAAAATAGCTCAAAAATTTAATGCTCTGTGACACAAATCATCATCATCGACAATTATACGTATCCTTTTAGCAACGAACAAGGAAAACGCGAACGTTTTTCAATTTATCAAAAAGCATTTCTCCCCATTTCCTCAGTTCATACTCGATCTTTTCCTCTTTTCACGCTGTTGTTTTTAAAAAATATTCTTAGAAATGTTTTTCGACAAAGTTTCGTTTTGTTTTATTTTTCAATATCCTTTAAGGAGATTGTCTGTTTACATGCCGTCACTTGCTTCTCTTGATACTTTCTCTTCTATCTTTTTTATTATTATTATTATCATCATCGTTTTCAATGAGTTAAAAATGATGAAGATGATGGCGAAGTTAAACCGATTTGAGAAATTACTTTTCCCAATTAAATTTCAAATAAGAGAATATTCTTCGTCCTTGAAGAAACTTTTTTAATTTTTAATTTTCATTCGAGTTTAAATTTAGTGAACCCGAGCATCGTATAAAGGTATGTACCTATTCATAAAATGATTTAAGCACATCATATGGAGTGAGAAGGGTGTACGAATTGAACTTTGGAACAATATTCGTTGAAGGAACATTGAAGATGTACTGTAATCTTACACTTTGCAACTATTTTGGGTTCCAGAGTCCCATATTTCATGGGTATACATATTTTCGGTAGCGTGGCAATCGCAGAGCGAGTCCTCTTTCGTCTCTGTAGAGTTACTGCGGAGGTGCATTATGCATTCTCATATCTTAAGTTTAACAGAAAGAATTCACATTCGAATAGTTAAAAATATATAAAAGTTCCAAAATTGAATGCATGATAAAAATGTCACGCATACGCCCTACGTAATCAACCTTGAAATTTTTTTTATTTCATAATATTCGCATCTACTTACATAAAGTCCATCTCTTTTCGAGTGCACGAGTTCGTTTTGAAAATAAAGTAGCCAGTCCTCCGACTACCTACTTCTTAAGACGAAGAACGAGACGATGTTTTCCAGATCATAGACCGGATTCAAATGATGGAATCAGGTCTTATCCATCGTAATAAATCAACTTAAAAATCTCACTTGTTCATTTGAAGTTCGCTTTGAAGGATACTCTGAATTCTGCTTTATTATATGCTAGTGAGATCAATTTAATATTTTGATGATCAGTCTTCGTTCAGCTAACACAAGATATTCGACTCTTTTCAACCATGAAAATTCATTAAAACATTCCTCTACAACGTCCCTTTGGAATATTTACTTCATCCTTTTTGGATAAAAAAATATTTGGGTTATCAATGTTCCCACAGCGTTCTTAAGAAGCTCATTTATTAAAAAAAATATAATATATATATATGACAAAACTGTCAAACTGTCATTTAACCCAAAAATAGATCCCAACACAGTATTCGGAGTACAGGAATCCCAACCCACACGGAAAATACAAAATTTGTACAAAATGAAGGTGGAACATTTCATTTTCAATCCTGCTTGCAAACAAAACATCTGATGAGCACGTCCCCTACTTTATCCAAGGGTAAAGAGCCGATTTGCCTGTCTATCTTACTTCGGCCATGTTTGCGAAAAGTGGATTAAAAAAGGGTTACGTAAAAGTATTATTACTTAGCCAGGCACCAACCCACATCATCTCGAACATCAGCAGCAGAGCAGGACGAACAACGAACACCGAACACGTCACACAATTAAGCGCATTCATAAAAGTTCTGAGCCTTTCGGGAATTGCGGTGTGAGGCGACGTGCGATGTCAGAGGGTGTAATGTCTTTTCGTTTACTTTTATATTTTTCAAAAATGTTTCACATAACAATTGCCTTGCCAATGCAAAAGTATCTCTGACCGAGCGTGTTGCCAAGGGGGTGTTTCACCCCAGCACCGACGAGATGAACTATCTGTGTATATGTATCAATGTACGACAACCGGCTTTATTCGTTTACATAAGTCACACGAAATTGTCTCTCTATTTAGTGCCTGTGCAATGTGCAGCTGCTGCATACACCTAGATGCACAGAAAGAGACACCGGGTCTGCCCGGGCCAAATGTGTGTTGCCGCTGATGTTTAACTGTCTGTGTGTGTGGGTGTCGGAAACATTATTGCTGCACTTATACACGTAGGCCTGGAGGAGGAAAATTGGCAGACCAACGACAAATTGAAAATAGCATCAAAAAGAAATACTTTCGCCTAAACACGTCCATAAATCTACCATACCTCCCAATATTCCGATATTCCCTTGCGACCCACCAAGCAATGGTATCTTGTCACAAAATTTACTCAATTCCCTTCTCCGTAAAAGGCTATGGAGAAAGAAAAATGAAAAGAAAACCCTAAATAACAATCATCCCTCACCATCTACGGATTCGTTGCCGGTCGTTAAACAGCTGATTCTCCCTCCATAGCACAGGAAGCCTCGTACATAAGCAAGGCACACGGCGATAACCATATGATTGCTGTGTGTTACCGGCTTTTCTAAAAACCATTTACCGAAAGCAGACGAGCCGATAAATATCCGGAATAAAGAGCACCATTTCAGGTTTGCCATTCGGCGAATTCTCTGCTGGTGTTCTCTTTTGGCGGAAACCATATGATCCCGGCTGTCAAACGGGCGCATGTTCATGTCAAATCACTTCAAGGCGCAGTCTCAATGAGAGCAACCTTTCAAGTTCCTCCATTTACTTTACCGCTTTGCTTGCTCTCAATTATTTCAGTTCCTTTCTATTTTTGGGGATGATTTTCATGTTGTTCTTATCGAGGATACCTTTAAATGACTTAAGTGCAATGCCAGCAAAAATGCTCGTTTTCGAGCAAACTAAATCGCCACGTCCGTTGTCGGTCGTACAAGGCAGGGCTTAACGAATCAAAAACACATTTCCGTCAATTCTTTGGCCAGCTGTGGCTACTCTTGGGGGCCTAACATTTATACCTACATATGTAAATATATATTTTTTCCTATTTTGTCATTTGGTTTTTCCCATGTCTAAATTTCTAATTTCGAAAACTCGACGTGTACACGAGCTGGCTCGTTTTTGACGTCACTTTTGATGCAGTGCCAGCGGTTTTAGCTACGGTGCTGCGGTCCGTTCTCTGTAAAGGTCAAACATGTACTCGCTCAATTTTTATTATTGTTGTTGTTGTTCTGGTTAAACGGTTGTTTTGATTGTTGCTGGCAATTAGTGCTTTGTTTTTTTTTTATATTGTTAAATTCCTTTGAGGGGGCAGCTGCAAGGGTTGATGTAACGTTGTAAGGGGAGAATAAATAAAAATGTTTGTCAAAATGAATTTATTTTGATTGTCATGCTGTGAGGCTTGAGTGTAAATAATTTTATTTGTTTGAAGAGGAAGGGTGATGAATTAAAATTTACTTTTCGTGATTTAATTAGAGCGAGAAGATATGAGGGGCAAGCATGAATATAAATTATAATTGGGCAAGCAATCGAAAAAAGGACACTTTGTTGTAAAGGAAAAATGTTCGACAATTGCTAAAAAGTAAGAATAATGATTTTATTTTTTTAAGTGCTCATGAACTTTTTTTTGAAGAAATTATTTGGGAGTATCTAATGGACCTAGAAATCGTCGACATCATCTTTCAAAATTCGTTCCATGCGACAAAGTTATATAAAGTTAGTAAGTGCTTATAATCGTCTTTCTGTGAATATGTAACGTAATACAATTTTTGTTAACATATGTAAATCCTGAGGGATAGGGAAGTCATTGCCTCTCTATATGCCGTTCTCAACAACTCGGCATCTGCCCGTCCACTATGTGGAAGTCTCTGAGGGAACGTCTTGATCAACGCTCGTATAAGAACGGCGAAACACTTTATTGGGACAAATATTTGATGTCTCTAGGATTCCAACATGGGGCCATCAATTGACTCAATTGAAAGGCACGTTTTTAACAGTCAGTTCAACCAAGTCATTCAACCAAGCTTTCGATTCCAAAATTGTGAAATACTCAACCGATTCCATATTCCTTCATTCATCTCTCTTAGTCCAACGTCTGCAATCGAATGAATGAGTTAAGCCCTCCGCAGTCTTAGTGTTCAGACGTCACTATACTCAATATATTCAGGGTTTTTTTTTATCTTTGACTCTCCATAATCTGCCGGCCGCTTTATACATTCGTCGGCCTCTGTCTGATTCTGATTGAATGATCTCCATACGATTAGAAGAGTTTTAAATCCCGAATAACCTATCTCGCCTCCTCTGATATTCCAATGGATTCTGTGGAAGCTCATCAATAAAACATCAAACATAAGGAATGCATAAAATAAATCTCAAAGCTCTGGAAAAATACTCAAGCTATTGGATTTTTGAAAAATTAAATATTTTAATAATCTTTTTGATTCGCAATCATTTTGAAATCTGTCATTCCTAATTGAAAAGAGACTACCTACATACTTCAAAAACAAATATATGTATGTGTATGCAAAAGCGCGGTTGGACTCACTTATGCTATGCTATATTTGATTTCGGTTGAGTGACAGCTGTAGTCATGCCAAAATATTGTCAACTGATTTAACAAGCTTTTCATGTCGATATCTGTGGACAACATCAAGAGTTGCACCCGTCGTTGCTGGTAATGGTTCTCGCGCAGTTGACGGCATCGCGGTCTACCAGACTGCTTGGTGCCAACAAATCATTAAAACGCGAGTTCGAAGCGGGAAAGTGGTTACACCTTATCGGCCTCACATCAAAGCAGAGAAAGGGTGCCTGTAAATAGAAAAATATCACGTTATGTCTCGAGTCTCACCTCATTTAACTTAATTATTTTGCTTTATTATTGATTTGGAAAGACTTTTGGTCACCAAACGTCGTCGCGTCCGTCCGCACCAGCCAACGTCCACAACGACAACAAATAATGTGCCAGCTAGCAAAGAATGATGTAAGCTGCATTTGCCCGTACGCCAAATCTTACCCTCCCGCTCACCTCTATATACACAATGAAGTGGGGGTTGCATGATTGAGAAGAAAGGAAAATGTGTAAGATATTTATAAGGGGAGGGTTAGATTGGCAGAGAACCGAAGCATACTACTCGTACATATTAACATGAGGTAAGCAGCGAAAATAGATTCCTTGTTTTGTTATACTTGACAGTATTCCGCCATCGTAGCACCCCAGTTATGCGGGTTTGCTCGATTATAATGGCGGGGGGTTAGTTGTTTGGGGGCCAACATTGACAATAGGTACGAAGGTGGTTGTTCGGCTGATGTAATTCTTAATTTCTGTTTCTTAATGAGGTGATTGCCGGGAGAAGCGCTGACAGAATGAGACACAACGAGGGTGGATTATAGCCAGGAAACTTATTTCTGTTAATAAAGATGATCTAAGTACATTGAATGTAGGTCGTCAAAATCGTGGAATTATCTTTACAACTGCTTATTTTTTACGATGAAAGATCGCTCGTAAACAGAAGCCATCATCGCTTGAGTCAGTAATAAATATTAATAACTCTTCGCCTGAAACCATGTCTTGAGGGAAGGTTCCTCTAATTGAGGAGTTTTTTTTTTTTACAAGAAAGTCTAAGTTTTGTGTATTACGTATAAAGGTAATACGCAGGTTATTGACGCCAAATGACAAATTTAGGTCCTTGGAATTCAATTGCGATCCACTTAGTGCTGACGAGGATAACAAGTTTCATATATTTTTTTTTTGTTGCGAATGCAATCGATGATACCCACATTTAGTTTCTTGAAATTATACCTTCTTTTCTTTCATTGCTCTAGTTCATGCAAAGAAATGCAATAAGTTCCTTTACAATACTTTTTATTATTTTTTTTATTGAAACAAAGAAAAGACAGTTCAATAAAAATATTAAGTAAAGCAATGCTGGGATATAAAATGTCTCCTACGTTCGATAAGACATATTGAAAATTAATTTTCTTAGCACATGCGAAAAAATAAAGGCGCTCATTGTTCTCATACGTATCAGAGGCAGCTTAACAAATTACGCTTCCTATAACCGTAAAAAAAAGAACTGAAAGTATCTAAATAAATATTTTTATATATCCTAAACTACTTTGCGGTGCAATAGACACTATTTCTTGGATGATTAAAAGCTAGTCGCAATCTCCGATTTGGAGAATTGAAGCCGACATACAGTCTTCACTTTAATTTCATATGTCAGGCTGCAGAACTTTGAAAGAGGAATTCTTTGATCTCATGAATGGAGGCAATGGAAAATGTTTTAAGTGCGACGGCAAAATCAAGAAACTAACTTAGCGACTTCAATACTAAAATCGATAAAGATAACATCTTTGAATTTCGTATTGCCTTTCTGAAAGCTAGTAGTACACTGATAAATATCACCCAATAAGATCCACGAAGCAACCCGGCTACTCCCAAATGCATGCCAATCGACATTGTGCTGTCAAAAGATACTTGGCTAACAACTATCCCGACAATATGCTGCAAAGAAAAACTCAAGCAGCGGAAGAAAAGAAGAATAGAAATAAACACTGCAAAAAAAGAAAAGAGCCACCCAAGTTAAGGATATCGAAGAGTCTAGGAACAGAAATATAATACGTAATTTCTTCAAAAAGACAAAATCCTTGCCGTGGTCTACAAAAAGGCGCACAGGTCTTATAATTATAAAATTAATGAAAAAGACCAAATTAAATCGAAATCAAATCGATCGTTCGGACACTAATAACTCCAAAAACGACACTTGGTGGAGATCCAATAAAATCTCACCTTACGCAGAAGTTTGTCCACAAAATTAGAATCTAAACTTAAAGAACCAAAATCACGCTCAAAAAAACACTCAAGGAGCCGAATGTTGAACTATAGCATGACAGGAAGAGAAGGAATAACAACAAACTCTTAGTTGTACAAAGATGTGGATCTAGTTGGTTTGACAAAATTTAGCGAAAGAGCACAATACTTCAGCCAATAGTTTTTTTCAAATACGAGCCAGAATACTCACCAAAAAGAAATGAAGCCTGAATCTGCAGTCTCATGATCTGGTTATCAAAATGAGAACAATATTTGTGTTCCAACTGGAAAACAATGTCCTGCTTAACAAAAGGGATTTAGGTATAATACTTTCGAGAATGCGTGTAAGTCATGCACAAAAAAAAAATATTTCAAAAATTACCCACAATCCACATCTTAACGTCAGTTTCGCAAAGTGCACCACTTAGCATTGACTAGTTACGTTTCCTTGTGGAAAATAAATTTCAAATGAATCTGCCACCCTACTACTATCAATAGAACAGAAACAGTACGAAAAAAAAATTACTTGAACCAACGACAGCAGCTAGCAACAGTCTAATTTTAAGGTACAACATTCCTTGTTGTCAAGTGCTTTAAATATTCAGAAAGCAGGAGGCTCAATTCTAAGGTTTCTAAACCTCCTATTCATTCTTATTTTTATCATTTTGTGTATTTTTTTTTCACCCGAGAACATTTTGATGTACTAGTATGGGGGTGGCGTGATGAGTTCGATGATATGACGACTCCATCTATCTCCATGTGGCTGTATGCAGAGAGAAACTCACCCTCGAGAGTGTCCTGCAATTGCAGTTGAGCAGAAGAACGAGTTGGAGGAAGAAGTGAATAAACATTTTGCATTTATAAATAATTTTTGTTTATTCCCTTCTTGTAGCACCCACCTTTCGGCAAGCTGCATACATTCATACTCGCAAATACCCATGCATGCAAGGACTGTCGCTCTAGGTGAATTTAAATTAATGCTTTGCTTGGGAGTTGCCGATCCAATCCGATGCACTGCTGTCACAGGCATAAAATTGAAATGCACGAAATCCTTGAAGAGTACAAGGAACTCAGTGTGTGCATGCATTGTGTGTGTGCTTGAAGCCAGATCAGTCAGTCAGTCTCAGGAAAGAGTCGGCCAGAGTTAAGGTTCAAGTTTTTTATTTTCCAAATTTCTATTTTCCATTTTCGATTTCCACGTCATCCTTTCACTTGGAAATTTTTTCCATTTTCTGCTTCTACAATTCACCGTTGCCATTCTTTACATTTCAATATCAATTCAGGGAAATTTCGCCTGACATATTGCACAAAATGTTTTTAAATGCAACAAATCCTCGAAGGAGTTTTTCATCACGTTTCATGTATTATGAGTGTGCAAGACAGCCAGTCACGGTGGTGGCAAGGGGCTGAAGGCAGCGGGTGTATTCAGTGTGTTGTTGCGGGTAGGTGATTTTACCAAGGATAGGTGTCCGTTGCCATTCTGCTGGATATAAGTATATGTAGATATCTACACCCTTTTTATGTGCGGAGTACACATTGCATGTCAATTATTAAATTGCTATGCGCAACTGTTTGACAGGATTATGCAGGATAGTCGAGGGAAAATGTCTATATGAACATTCGAGTACATTCTATATCGATTGGCTATTTGGATGCAATGTGTTGAGCCCAATATCGAGACTGTTTTTTGAAGTTAGTCTGTCTGTTGTCTTTTCTAACCTCCAACACACAAAAAAAAAAGAATCAACTAAAAAGAAGCCATTGAAACAAGAGTAGATAGTCAAGCAATTGAGCACAATCGACCCACAGCAAACGCAATGCAACAATTCTGGCAATCTTATTTCGCATACCGAGTTTAAAACGGAATATGAAATCCTCCATGGGGATTTTCCCACAATAAAATTTAAAAACGAGAACTACAAACTAAAAAGTTCACTACACCCAAGCAGAATCACTGACATAGCATATGCAAAGTGGGTGGTAGAGCTGAGGTTTGAGGACGTCGGTTGAGGGTGAAGGATTAGTTTCAACCACTCGTAATATTTTTAGTTTACCCCCACGAAGTGGAGTTGCAGCAGAGCAGAAGCGTGCAGCGGTAGCAGCAACAGCAGAAATGTTTATGTAGCAGAATAAGAATACCGAACGTTTAGCCTAGCAACAGCATCAGGCATCACATTCAGCAACAGGGAGATAAAACTTTGTGTGCGCAACAACACTAACACTATCTTGTTCTACCACCGCAACTATTATTATCACCATTAGTAGTTAGTTGAGAAGGCCGGCTTCGGCAGTAGTCCGATAGAAATGTTTTTTTTCTCGCTCTCCTACAGCAGGGTCTTTCTTTTCATGATGCTATCATTCTGCCATTGATATGCAAGATGTTTTTCAAGTCGAATGCGGTCGTGTCTCGGGTGACGCTGACGAATTTATTTAGTGCATCAAATGCACAGATACAGGAAGGGGGGTAGTCATAGAAAAAGAGCGAGAGCGAGAGCGATGACAACCATCTGCCTGATTTTCACCCTAAAGAACTGCAACTTTTTAACAGGTTTCGTTTTGAGAATAAATAAACTCTTCTGAGGCATGCTTAGTTTTTTTTTCTGCTGGATGAATGCATCTTGTTTCTTATGCACCATGAGATTTCTTTTATTCGTAGGCAAAGTAAGAATTTAAAAAAAAGGTTTCCACTGTTGCTAGGAAAGAAGAGAATCTCCGAATGCACAGTTCATTGCTGTGATACGAATAACTCATGAGGATGATGGAATATGAGAAATCGCACATCAGTTCAGTATACAGCTAAAATTGTAAGCTATATGTTTTGTTCGGTATTGAGAATTATTCTGTTGTATTTTTATTTTTATTTTATTTTTTTTTAAATCACACTGTCAAAATGCATCAGCTTTTTCAGAAAAGGGTGAAAAAATCATTATAAAAGTAAGAAAATGAATCGTTGTTTAAACTGGCGCCCAACTTGGAACATTTATTTGGAAATATACCATGAAACCTTTAGCTTTCAGAATCCAAATTGAAGTCCAAGAGGCATTCAATTTGAGACTTGTGAACAATTTAAGCAGGTATTAATAATATAACTATACAAAAAACGTAGAGTGAAAGAACCGTTCCAAATATTAAAATATTGGGAGGCATCTTGGAAACCTAATCTTATTTATCCCCGCTTTTCGAGCTTTTTCAAAACCGATTGCCGTGAAGCCATTGCCTGTTTTGCTGCGCTTTCCGACGAAGATGCTTTTTTCGATTCCCAACAATTGTGGTCGTTAGTTCAAATGAAATGGCTCCCTATTATCCGTTAACGTGGTAAAGAAGTTACCCCAACTGAAGATAAAAAAGCGATACTCATTAAAGTAAACATGCAATCAAAACTGCAGCCTGTACATTTTGAACTCATGAACACACCACCACATATTTTTGTACCTCAGTCCTCAGAAAGTCCTCAGGCGTAAGAAAACCAAGTTTGCAACGTTAATTCCAGAAGAGGCAACAATTTTAGTCACTGCAATAAAATTCCATTTGAAATATTTCGTGTTCCGATCCCTGTTAAAAGTTAACGCTAAACACAAAAGGAGTAGACTCATTAAAATGGCCACAAAACTCTCCTTAAGGAAATTCCAAAACTCAGTTAAACCGAACACGAGTATTCCTTCTTTGCTATCCTGTGAAGTGTACACCCAAAAGTGCATTTCAACAATTTGCATTATTTATTCGCGGGTTGCCATTTTAAATGCAAATCAACAGCAATAAAAATTCATTTCCTTGAGAACCTTCGTCTGGCCCCTTAACTATTTAACTTTCTGACCAAACCCGGGTCACTTGAGTCCATTCCAAGGAAAATACGTTTTTTCCTATATTTTTTGTGGTCACTTTACAGAATTTATGCGGACGAAACGACAGTTCCGTAGATTCCTTATAATGACAGTTGACATTATTCATAATTACCCGGACATTCCAAAGTACCCTAGTCTAACATTTGGAACAATGTGTACGTATTCAAAAAAGAGTTTCCGCCTAAAACATATGCTAACCTACCACCAATAGTTTGCCTATGGAAATCCAATAGGAAAAGACTTCATTCCTTTACTAACAGCAGACGGAGATGGGTCAAAATTCTTTATCGTCATTGTAGAGGGCAATTAAGGCAACAAAAAAGCAACTTGAATTTGTGTATTCAGTTCTTTGGCTTAGTGACTTGCAAAAAGATGAAGGGCTCGATGTGGGTCTTCAGAGTTCTGGTCGTCGTAGAGGGATTTTTCAATCAAATAAAAAAAAATTCAGATTCATGACATGTTTCATGCCTTCTCGTTTAAAATTCAAATCCATAACGACCCACTTCATTAGGCCAAGTCCCAGTTTTTCAGTTAAATGTGACACCAAAATGGCTCTTTCAGGATTAATTTCAATTCACTCAACAATATTTGGGCATAAATGAAAATTGTTTTCCATATAACAATCTATAGAGTCCAATTTTCTTTTGCTCCTTTTTTTTTGTTTTGTCACAAAGTTTTGACTGACTCTGTTTTCCATTTGGAAAAATTAAATTTTCTACTCGCGCCAAAGTCTCGCTGGATTAATTTTAATCCACCACTGATTAGAAAAGTTTTACTCCCTTGCTCTATGTCCTTAGTGGACATACAAACATATATAAGCAGTCATATATAAATTTTGTGGTCCTCCGAATTGCCGGAAAAACTTTCCTGTTTTCCCAAGTTTAATCTGTTTTGGTTAAAATTTTCCCCTTGGGCCACTGGGGAGGCTGGTGTCACAAGCCTTCTCAATTTTCTAAAACCCACTTGTCGTTCTATTCCTTTCCCTCGCCCTTTGTTGGAGCTCGTTGTGTGTTTAATTGAAGTGGTCGGCATGGGGGCATGGGTTTGTGTGAAGTATGTAAGGCGACATCTACATATATGTGTCGCTGAAAGTTCAGAACTGAAAGGTATGCAAATGTGAAACCTAAATACCTGAAAACCTAAGCTACCATAGAGCAGCAATCACACATACGCATTGCATCAAAAGAAAATGGCCAGCACGTAAGAAGCTAGAGTTTATTTTATGTGGATTGCATAGTGCCCTATTCTACTGAGGTGAGACTATAAAAGAGAGACACTGAAGTTGCGTCTTCTAGATAGCGGGTATCCCAACAGTGGAAATATCAGATAACTTCACTATTATTTTAAGTGTTTGCTCGAAATTAAAGAAATGCCACCACTTAACTGGTACAAATACGATTTTTCAAGACAGTTTTGCTCATCTATGGATTTGGGTCTTGCAAAAATTCTTGATCATATAATCCGTTTTTCCAAGGTCCAACTGCGATTTAAAATGGCATATAAGACTGTTAATTTGGCGCCCAGCACTCGATTCTCATGTAAAATTAGGACAATGTTGCATCAATTAAACTCGCACGTACTTTTAAGTGACAGTATTCCATCTTATTGGAAACCCAAACCATGTGAACTTCTTTTCATACTCTATTCTTTTAATGCATTATAAACCACTTGCCACCCTATTTTTAAAAATGACAAAAGGACCAGAAAAAAAAATGGTAATGTGGCAGAGAGTATTATAATCCGTCGTCGACGATGTGGTGGTTGTATGGACATGAAGCGTAACGCGGCAGTGGTTTGCCAAAGCCGTATAAGAGGCCATGTTTAAAGTGACCGATTGGTAGGAGCTATTTATTTTTATTTTTGCTTTTATCTAAAGGCCAGTCCACACAAAGAAAATTATGCTAATGAAACCAACAAGAAAGTGATCATCTGTTTCCTTGACATCGAGGGCGGTCTAAAGACGTGAAGATCAGGACTACTTCTTTGATTACGGCAAAGAAATAAACTCGTGTGTTTCGACAGAAATATTCGAATCAAGAAAATGAGATGTACATGTTGATCATTATTCCACCGGGACATAGCACTCTGAACCAAATGGCCGGCAAAATGACTACAGTGACTACTGTAAAAGCTAAAAAGATGACGAATACTCATAAACCTCCTTCTTTGAACCTTAACTAAATTACGTGGAATTTTTCAGAAGTAGCAAAAAAACATGGGTTCTTTGTAGACATTCCAATCATATGGGCACTTCCGTGCGACAAGCTCGCACACCTAAGTTTTATCCCTTCGCTTAAGTTGTTGTTCCATGGCAGACATTCTGGAGCCATGTATCATATATACGTGTACTTCGACCAGGCAGTATGGTAGCCCAGACCTTGTTGAGTGGCTTACAAAAGAAAAAAAAAACGAATCCTAAAACCCGTCATTGGTAGTGGCAAAGGTTACTTTAGCTTCTTTGTAACAGTTAATGACACTCGATTTTACTTTGTTCTTGTTCCGAGTGCTTGTTCTTTACTTTTTGTCTCCTTTATATCCTTTCTCGTTGTTTTTCTTTTTTGTAACCAAGGCTTTCCCTTTAAATTGGATTTGCCGTCAAATGGGATGTTGTGGATCCACGACTGAGAGGCCTATGCAGAACAGGCTAGACAAACGACAACTCGAATGGAAAAAATATCAGATTTCCAATTGAACTTACAGCCATTGTGACTGGATACAAGATGAAACCGCACAAAATGAACGGATATACAGTATTTGCATGACCGAAAAAGGAAATGTGCGATGTTTGCTGGTTTGAATGGTTGACTTCTTTGTTGGTTTTCGGTGGAACTTGTAGCCTTATCCTTAAACTGCGTAGAGTAAAATGAAGTTGGTTTTTGTTCATGTACCTAAATGGATTCCTAATCGCATCGTTCTGGGTAGAATCAAAACCTTGCGAATAAATTGCCAACATTTATAAGCCCCAGACAATGCAATTTTTCGTAATGGCCCAAAGATTAGCACCGTAGATGCAGTCTGGTTAAGGATCCCACAAATACAAGCCGAAATAGTCACACAAGAAAATCCAATCGCTTATTCTCCAATGAAGATCATCTTTGTGCACATTTTGCAGTGGCTTCCAAAGAGTTTCCGTTCAAGAATTATGACCACAACCTAAGCCGAGCACCCACACGAATCGCAACAGAATGCAATTTTCTCGATTACCATCTCCTCCTGCATTTTCAAGTGCTTTCCGGGTTCCATTGCATCAAAACAAACTCCCCCTTGAGAGCATTTAAATTTAGACATATCGGTCAAATCGTGACTTTTATACTTCTCCATTAGTAAGCCGGAATAAGAAGCCAAATCCACCTGGAAGTGTGGATAGAACTAAGGATAACCTGGGCTAACCTTCGATTTGTGAATCACCAATGACCAAACAAATAACGACCAAGGGGGGCTTAACATACGTTTTACATGACTATGACTATGACTATGAGGTAACATTTACGTAATGAGGTTGCTCGTTGGTTCTAAAGGCCAACCATGGAAATTCCTGGCTGTATTGTTTAAGCTTACAGATGTAGAAAATAACAAGAAGACAATACTGCCGCAGATAATAGTCAAATCCTCGCACATCCTGCGACTGGGGATAATACTGGATGCGCTCGTTCGACAATGACGACATGAAACACAAAACAGTGCCCAAGGATTTTTCAAATCTTCGCTGTGCGATTGTATGTTATCTAAGAAAGGTGCGGCATGAAGATTTTTGTATATGTACATATACAGTGTATGTTTGCGAGCCCCTTGCCACTACTACAGAAAAAAAACCCATTTAGAATTTGCAATCAGGATAAGAGCTTTTGTCACTTTGTGCAAGCGGGATTTTGCTCAAGGAATTACTTTAGAAGCTGACAAGAGATGCATGCGGCCTGATGCTGTACGAGTATCTACAGGAGTACAGGCTTTCCAGCCACACTATACAGATGAGTGAGACACGCTACGCGGTGAAGTGAAATGTGCTTTCATCATTGTTGTGATTTCAGCTGATGGTGTGGAGGTGCGGGTGCTGTAAGAGCGAGAAATTGAACGCCAGTCGAGTTGAAATAAATTTCTCGGGAAATGTCATTGAAATTTGAATATGGCGACGAAAAGTCATATAGCTTCTATGACATTAAATACACAAGTCATGGGGCGGAAGGAATTGCCGGAATGGAAAAAGTTAAATAAATAAATATGAGCAAAAAAAGAGAGACAGAGAGAGTTGAGGAGTCAGGGCACAATACTCTATGAAGGGAGGATTTGAGTTGCTTTACGCAAGGATGGCCTCGATATTCTAGTTTAGTGAATGCTTTGAAGCATGAGAACGCAAGGTTTTCCTGCCTTTGAATCACTATAGAGTTTCCTGTTAACCGCTTTTAGGTTTCTGTTAATAACTCTCTATGATATTCTAGCGACTATGATGCATGCTCTTCCTCATGTATGCATGCAAGTCTTCAAAAGAAAAAATAAAATGAGACCTAAATAATTGTTGATGTTGTTTTAATTTGTTCATAACTTTGATACATTAATTTACAATTGAAAAAGTAAGAAAAATATCAAAATTGGAACTGCTTTCACAAGAAATGGTGTATCGTCGTCGCAATAGATGACGTTCCTCGAATTTTTTCGCGAAGATCAATCGCAGTCTGAGGTATCCAATTGTTGATTCGGTCTCTTGCTCATTGATGTAGTAAACCTCCAAATTAAACATTCCTAATACGGGTTTTTATGATTAATTGGCCGAAAGCCAACTGACGTTCACACAATACACTACATAAATTTGAACCAGAATATGCTTCGATAGCTACTGTAAGACAAAGGATCACCTTTTCTGTGGATTGGACGGCAGTGGCATGATGTCTTGTTTCTGACTTCTTCTACTACTTCATCTGTTGGAGCCCAGATTGACAGCAGAGAAGAAAAATGTTCCGTCGGGATATATGCTCTTGTCTGAAAGGAGGGCGAATGAAGGAGAAGGTACAACAATGATGGATCAAGTTCAAGAGGTCCCTTCGCCACATTGTGCTAATGGACAACAACCTGGCATCCAGGTAAATGAAAACATACTATTATAATACAGAGCCTAGAATTCAAAGATCAAGCAATTGCGGATGTCAGGAAGCTTGGCCTGAGAGATCCAACCATGATTTAATATCGCACCCCCACTATAAATAACAGGCAGAAATCTGGTTTGAAACCAAAACAGAAAAGTGAAACAAAACGAGACTATATATATTACATAAAATCCGACCAGATTACCAGGCGCCAAGACACGCTGGGAAAGTAGCAAGTATCCCAACCAGGCTTTAATATCGCAAGCCCACGATAAATAACAGGCAAAAATCTGGTTTAAAACCAAAACAGAAAAGTGAAACAAAATGAGACAATATTGCATAAAATCTGACCAGATCACCAGGTGCCAAGACACGTTGGGAAAGTAGCAAGTATCCCAACTACGCTTCAGTATCGTGCTCCCACGATAAATAAATAACAGGCAGAAATCTGGTTCAAAACCAAAACAGAAAAGTGAAACAAAACGAGACAATATTGCATAAAATCTGACCAAACAACCAGGTTCGCAGAAATGCAGGCAAAGTAGCAAGTATTTCAACCACGCTTTAATATCGTACGCCCACTATAAATAACAGACAGAAACCTGGGTCAGAACCAAAACGTAAAAGTTCATCAAACCGAGCCAATATTGCATAAAATCCGACCAAACAACCAGGTTCGCAGAAATGCAGACAAAGTAGCAAGTATTTAACCACGCTTTAATATCGTACGCCCACTATACATAATAGGAAGAAATCTGGTTCAAACCCAAAACAGAAAAGTGAAACAAAACGAGACTATATTGCATAAAATCCGACCAGATCACCAGGCGCCCAGAAACGCTGGAAAAGTAGCAAGTATCCCAACCAGGGTTTAATATCGCAAGCCCACGATAAATTACAGGCAGAAATCTGGTTTAAAACCAAAACAAAAAAGTGAAACAAAACGAGACTATGTTGCATAAAATCCGACCAAATAACCAGGCTCGCAGAAATACAGGAAAACAAACAAGTATTTCAAACACGCTTTAATATCGCACTCCCACGATAAATAACAGGCATAAATCTGGTTGAAAACCAAAACAGAAAAGTGAAACAAAACGAGACAATATTGCATAAAATCCGACCAGATCACCAGGCGCCCGGAAACGCTGGAAAATCACGCTTAAATATCGCAAGCCTACGATAATAACAGGCAGAAATCTGGTTTAAAACCAAAACAGAAAAGTGAAACAAAACCAGACTATATTGCATAAAATCCGACCAGATCACCAGGCGCCCAGAAACGCTGGAAAAGTAGCAAGTATCCCAACCAGGGTTTAATATCGCAAGCCCACGATAAATTACAGGCAGAAATCTGGTTTAAAACCAAAACAAAAAAGTGAAACAAAACGAGACTATGTTGCATAAAATCCGACCAAATAACCAGGCTCGCAGAAATACAGGAAAAAAAGCAAGTATTTCAAACACGCTTTAATATCGCACTCCCACGATAAATAACAGGCATAAATCTGGTTTAAAACCAAAACAGAAAAGTGAAACAAAACGAGACAATATTGCATAAAATCCGACCAGATCACCAGGCACCCAGAAATGCTGGAAAAGAAGCAAGTATTCCAACCAGGGTTTAATATCGCAAGCCCACGATAAATTACAGGCAGAAATCTGGTTTAAAACCAAAACAAAAAAGTGCAACAAAACGAGACTATGTTGCATAAAATCCGACCAGATCACCAGGCGCCCAGAAACGCTGGAAAAGTAGCAAGTTTCCCAACCACGCTTTTATATCGCAAGCCCACGATAAATAAATAACAGGCAGAAACCTGGGTCAGAACCAAAATGGAAAAGTTCATCAAACCGAGCCGATATTGCTTAAAATCCGACCAAACAACCAGGTTCGCAGAAATGCAGGAAAAGTAGCAAGTATTCCACCCACGCTTTAATATCGCAAGCCTACGATAATAACAGGTAGAAATCTGGTTTAAAACCAAAACAGAAAAGTGAAACAAAACCAGACTATATTGCATAAAATCCGACCAGATCACCAGGCGCCCAGAAACGCTGGAAAAGTAGCAAGTATCCCAACCAGGGTTTAATATCGCAAGCCCACGATAAATTACAGGCAGAAATCTGGTTTAAAACCAAAACAAAAAAGTGAAACAAAACGAGACTATGTTGCATAAAATCCGACCAAATAACCAGGCTCGCAGAAATACAGGAAAAAAAGCAAGTATTTCAAACACGCTTTAATATCGCACTCCCACGATAAATAACAGGCATAAATCTGGTTTAAGACCAAAACAGAAAAGTGAAACAAAACGAGACAATATTGCATAAAATCCGACCAGATCACCAGGCGCCCAGAAATGCTGGAAAAGAAGCAAGTATTCCAACCAGGGTTTAATATCGCAAGCCCACGATAAATTACAGGCAGAGATCTGGTTTAAAACCAAAACAAAAAAGTGCAACAAAACGAGACTATGTTGCATAAAATCCGACCAGATCACCAGGCGCCCAGAAACGCTGGAAAAGTAGCAAGGATCCCAACCAGGGTTTAATATCGCAAGCCCACGATAAATACAGGCAGAAATCTGGTTTAAAACCAAAACAAAAAAGTGCAACAAAACGAGACTATGTTGCATAAAATCCGACCAAATAACCAGGCTCGCAGAAATACAGGAAAAAAAAAACAAGTATTTCAAACACGCTTTAATATCGCACTCCCACGATAAATAACAGGCATAAATCTGGTTGAAAACCAAAACAGAAAAGTGAAACAAAACCAGACTATATTGCATAAAATCCGACCAGATCACCACGAGCCCAGAAACGCTGGAAAAGTAGCAAGTATCCCAACCACGCTTTAGAATCGCACTCCCACGATAAATAGATAACAGGCAGAAATCTGGTTTAAAACCAAAACAGAAAAGTGAAACAAAACGAGAAAATATTGCATAAAATCCGACCAGATCACCAGGCGCCCAGAAATGCTGGAAAAGTAGCAAGTATTCCAACCACGCTTTAGTATCGCACTCCCACGATAAATAAATAACAGGCAGAAATCTGGTTCAAAACCAAAACAGAAAAGTGAAACAAAACGAGACAATATTGCATAAAATCTGACCAAACAACCAGGTTCGCAGAAATGCAGACAAAGTAGCAAGTATTTCAACCACGCTTTAATATCGTACGCCCACTATAAATAACAGGCAGAAATCTGGTTCAAACCCAAAACAGGAAAGTGAAGCAAAACGCACACCCACGATAAACAACAGTCAGAAATCTGGCTTAAAACCAAAACAGAAAAGTGAAACAAAACGAGACTATATTGCATAAAATCCGACCAGATCACCAGGTGCCCAGAAAAGCTGGAAAAGTAGCAAGTATCCAAACCACGCTTTTATATCGCAAGCCCACGATAAATAAATAACAGGCAGAAACCTGGGTCAGAACCAAAACGGAAAAGTTCATCAAACCGAGCCGATATTGCATAAAATCCGACCAAACAACCAGGTTCGCAGAAATGCAGGAAAAGTAGCAAGGTTTCCAACCACGCTTTAATATCGCAAGCCTACGATAATAACAGGTAGAAATCTGGTTTAAAACCAAAACAGAAAAGTGAAACAAAACCAGACTATATTGCATAAAATCCGACCAGATCACCAGGTGCCCAGAAACGCTGGAAAAATAGCAAGTATCCCAACCAGGGTTTAATATCGCAAGCCCACGATAAATTACAGGCAGAAATCTGGTTTAAAACCAAAACAAAAAAGTGAAACAAAACGAGACTATGTTGCATAAAATCCGACCAAATAACCAGGCTCGCAGAAATACAGGAAAAAAAGCAAGTATTTCAAACACGCTTTAATATCGCACTCCCGCGATAAATAACAGGCATAAATCTGGTTTAAAACCAAAACAGAAAAGTGAAACAAAACGAGACAATATTGCATAAAATCCGACCAGATCACCAGGCGCCCAGAAATGCTGGAAAAGAAGCAAGTATACCAACCTCGCTTTAATATCGCACACGATAAATAACAGGCAGAAATCTGGTTTAAAACCAAACAAGAAAAGGTAATAGTAGAGCAGAATTTTGCAAAAATGCCTCGGATTTCATATCTTAATATTTTCGTCATTAAATGATCTCAGAGCTAAATTTTGGAATTGTGTTGAGTTTTATTAATTCATGGATATCCATATCTCAGAAATAAATATTTGTGATTTCGGGAAGAAAGTGCACAGGAATATCGCCACTGTGATTAAGGATGTTGCGGGTGAGCCTACAGCTTCGACCAGGCAACGTTCTTAGCATTGGTTACTGAACATTCATCTCTGCTGCTCAATTAAATGAAGGAGTTGACGTAAGACACTTCATTTAGCTATTGTCGGCAGGTGGTCAATCGCTTCGGAAGTACGCTCATCCTCTCCTAAACTTCAACTCGGTGATCGTGAGCTACAAGGCTCATTCAGTCTGAACAGAGATGTAGACAAACAAAAAAAAAAAAAAATGCCGCTACTAAATAACTGAACCGCTCAAGCATCACTCACAAGGCTTTTACGACTATTAATAAAGTCAAATACATTGTAAATTGTCGATTTCATTCCACTTTTCAAAAACATCTTCTTTATGCTTATAATCTTAACGACTTAATGACGCCCTTATATATTATAGCTTCGGCCTGAGCACTTGTACTAGAACAAGGGAGCTTCCCTTAAGTCACTCTTAATGACAGGATCTATTTTACTGGTAGCTTAAGGTCAGGTTCAAATCATTCAGCGATCAGTTGCCTGATAAGGCAGTGTACTAGAGAAGGCTTCGTGTAAAATTTAAGCATTTTTAAATTAAATTTTCATGACAAGAAACGGTCTTTGTTCATAAGACTTATAAAATCAACAGACACACTCGTTGTTTTTCTAGCTGATAGATGATTCTAAAACATTTTTTTAATTATAATGAAATGAAAACATGGATACACGAACCGAACCAGGATCAACTATGAAGTAACACTTTTCCCCTAATCAGTAGGTATGCCTGTTGGCTGAATGCGGTTACATGCTCTTGCCAGACATGAATGAAGCAGCCAGTGTTTGAAGTTGAATCGAATTTCTTTCTGTTTGTTTACTGTGCCCATCTAACAGCGTCACATAATCGTCCTTTCTCTTACACAGAATGCAAGTTAGTCCACACAGAGCATTCGTTTTACCAAGAAGGAGAAGGAACTCGGTTTTCCGTGGCAGCGGTTAGGTCTGTTGCGTAAACCTTAAATTGCCGTCATTACGTTAAATGCCAGGCCTTATGGAGGCACACCATGTGTAATACACAAGAGCTTACATCCTCCTTCAGGCATACAAACTCGTAAACTTGTCCCTTCAACATGTGTGCGTATAGTCAATGCACTTTTGCAATAGAGCCCATAAAAGAATGGAAAAACTAATTGCCAGAAAAGAATCTCGAAAAGGCACAGCCAGTAGATTGGCTACTGCTGCTACCTCTTGCCCGCCTCCTTGGATATTAGTTGGGCAAAACTTGAGAACAAATTGCTACACTTGCAGCTTTTGTGTGTGTGTGTGTTTTTTTTTTGTTGGCGCATAAAGTAATGGGAGTACGGCTTTCATGTACACATGGAAGTGAGCCAAGTCATTGGCAGAAAAAAGAAGCGTTTGCATAGTTAACTGCGTCTTTGTGAGGACATCTTAGATGTTATTGTTCAGATCGGCGGTGATTATGATAGACATAATGATGTCGCTTAAAGCTGGTATATTGTGCCAAGGAAAATAAGATTGACCAGTAATTGTGAATCGCAAGATTACAAGATATCTTCTGATTCTTTCAGCGCAATATTGTCCATTGTATAGTAGAAAGTACTTGCGACATGTAGTGCCTTTTGAGTGGTCATGGCCAATCGAACGTTCACTAGTTCATATGTATCTTCAAACAAAAGGTTATATCCCTGTCGCACAAGTAGTGGAAGAACTCGCCAATTTGATGTAAGTCAATGATGGTGATGATGATTTAAAAACAAGCCAGATGTAAGTGGTATTGGAATAACAAGTTCCGGTCAGGAACTTTGTACGACTTTGCTTCTTGAACAAAGCACTTACAGAAAAAGTATATTGCCAGGATGCGCAAATTGCTTGTTATATTAACTGTGTGAGGGGAGGTTCCTCATGACATAGCCCACAAGTAAGTTGGACCTCCTACCATCTCGCATTTAGTATTTATTGCGTGAATGATTGAAATTTATTTTCATTAAATGTTGATAAATGTGAATATTTTATTTATATTTTTTTACAAGATATTTAAAAAAAAAAAATTAACCCATCTTTATGTCAGATATAAAAATGTTAGTACTCTATTGAGTACAGTAAGTACATAGCATGCCCAAATAGGAAACATTACTCGTTGACTTCAATCTGACAAATCTGCAATCAATTAACCTCGTTCTTACCATCAGCCTGGTTATTGAAAAGGTTGTCGATAGAGATTCAACTAATCAGGTAAAGTACAAAATTGTTTCTCAATCCAATACTTAAATTGTAGATTGATAAACAATGTAACAAATTCAATGATAAATGAAATAGTGTTTTTCTGGTTGACCTAGAAGGGTTCTTTGACATCAGGCGAATAAGATGCCAGCAACATGGTGCTGGTAATTAAAAAGCGTCTCCAGACAACTTGATTGAGTGTTCGATCGGAACCGAATATGAAAGGCATCATATATTTTAATGTCGTGCTTATCTTGGAGTGCCCGATAGCTGGACAACAGGAGTGACCATAAGAAAGCCTACCAATTTCTGTATTTAAATTAACTTCAATTAAATCAAAATATCAGTTGCTGCATGGCAAAGTGGAATACATCCACATCATGAAGAACTCGCTGCTATATCATTCTTTGGTTAGAACCCATTTGTATCGCTGAACAAAAATAGTGTGTTATTTACTTTTCTCCCGGTAGGGTTATTTGTCACACCACTTGACAGAGTCAGTAGGTATTTGAATTTGGTGTGCGAACAAGTGTCCTCTAGTGAAACAACTTCATATGGTTTCCTTTCATCGATTCTTTACTGGTAAATTTTTGCTTATTCATTCGAATCAGTGCCAATATGTCAGGCGATTTTAATAGCATCTGACAGCAACAGCTCACTTCTCTTCCTCTTCATGACGTGTTTTCATTCACATGCACTTTAGCAGCGATTATTCTGCGATATTCGAGTAATTAAATGTTTTTTTTCTGGTCTCAAAACCAGCAGCTGAAAATAATTACCCCGTAATTGAACTCGTATAAACGATCTCATCTCGAGCTGGCATTAGACGACTCACCTTGATTATGAAAGAGAAGGGGGCATTCGCCTCAAGGCTCATGCAAACGTACAATAGCTCGGTCAGATGGCGGCGCGGCTAGTCTTTTGAAAATTAATTTCCACCCCTCATTCGTGGGGGCAAATAAGTGTGGAAAAACCCCGCGTTATTATATCACACTGACGCACATACTCGTGCACACAGAATTTATAGCGAATCTTGTGGAAAAGTGACAAGCGGTCTTGTGCTCTCGCCCACAGTGCCGACGACTGTTTGTCTGTTCTGATTTTCCGCTGGCGCAAATATTCATATCGAGTATTCGTGTGGTCATAGTATGGGAATGGAAAATAAATTGCGAGAAAAATATTAAAAGCTGCTAAAGTACTGGTACATGTCTATAGCAATACAGCTCATAAGGTAACACAAGGCGGTAAGCTGCCGCCGCCGTCCGACGTCCGCCGGTTGGTCAGACGACTCAGTGATTGGACAGACAGCAAGCCGCCAAGCTAATGTGCTTTGTTCCTTCGTAATTTGAGTCTTGAGGTGAGTGCATGCGTTGAAACGAGCGATTGTTATTGGGAATTAATCATCGTATGGACTTGGACTTTGGTGTTGTGTTGCCATGCAATTGTTGGGTGAATTGACTCAGCACAAAAACGACAGTCCATGACTTTTTAACTTTTTAATTCCACTGTCGAGGGAAATCAGAAAAAATAAATTAACTGATGTTGTAATTGAGGCATTGGCAGACGGGACCGTAAAATTTTGGGTGAAAATGTTCAAGAATATTACGTAAGACTTGCAAGATGACAAACCGCTGAAAGCTTATCAAGTTCAGTCATATAACTATACTTTGATGATCTCCTGTGGGGTAGGACTTGAATCTAAAAATGAGTAAGTCAGAAAGTATGCAGCACTTCGAAAAATGGGGACATAGTGATATTGCGCTGGCCAATATGACAAAGTGATTCGACCATACTTGAGGCTATAATACCTGAGTCTATCGTGTATTTATCGAGTCTTCAATGTTTTGATCATAAGTGAAGCTTGATACTTGTCAGTACACAGAGGTTTTAGCTTCTTAAAGGAGCAGCTTAAGACCAATGTATTTAGTGATCGAGTGTATATACCTCTCTGGTGTATCGACGCTCAGTGTTTTCTGTTTTCAGATCTTGATAGCTAACAGCAATAAGTTATATTCATCAATAAGGCAACAAGTAAACCTAAAGCTTTTACTGCCAATTAATAGTATATTATTGACATTTACTTCCAGTTTTTTACGAAAACACTTCGTAACTCCATGAGTTTCGTGGAGAAAATTGATTCCTTGAAGAGAATAAAGGTTGAATAGGGAACAGCTAAAATTCTTGCAAAGTTGTAGTTTTGTGGCTCACTGAATTCATTGGTAAGATTCGATGTAATCGAAAGTTTATCGTCAAATCAATTAAAAAACGACTTAGAAAAAAGGTAAGAGCTTGAAAGCAATTAAATTGTTCATTGCTATGTTTGTATCAGCGCCCCGTTTTTATCTTTGTTTGTAATTCAAATACAATTAACTCTAATTATCTAAGCGAACGTAACATTTAAACAACAAACATGTTCTTAAAGCTACTTTTTTTTTGTTACTGCTGATTTATGTATTGTTTCTTTGAATTCAAAGCGAAAATATCAACAACTTGATTCGGCAAAGGTTCAGTTGATAGGGCAAAGTAAAGAACTCAATTTTATGTTTCCAGCAGGGAAAATGTAAATCTATTCCGATTTGGAAGCTGACTTAATCAGAACGAACGCCACTGTTTGGGGTTGTTCTTGAAACTTGAAAGGGAAATTTCATTTATCGCCAGGGTTTTGAATGGACCATTCAGCCTGAATTGAAGTTAATATTAATTTAATGCTTTAACAATTTCCGAAAAAAATCTATCTCAGAATACTGTCCGAGTTTCCACATAAAAAAAATATTTTTGTTCTATATTTTTATTTTATATTCGTAAAATTTTCACTTATTTTAATATTCGTTCTTAAAATCCTGGGCTATAGTCCACGAAAAATGATGAAAAAGGCGATTTTTGCCTCTTACTTTTTTCTCGATATTTCAATCAAATAAAGGTTGTTTTCCTCAAATTAACTATATTTGCGCTCAGTTTGAAGCCTCTGTGAGGATCACATACTCAGTTTTTATAAAACCCAAATTTATGAAAAAAGTGCATTTTAAAATCCTGGGCTATAGTCCAAGAAAAAAAATGAAAAAAGGCGATTTTTGCCTCTAAATTTTTTTCTCGATATTTCAATCAAATAAAGGTTGTTTTTTTCAAATTTACTATATTTGTGCTCAGTTTGAAGCCTCTGTGAGGATCACATACTCAGTTTTTATAAAACCCAAATTTATGAAAAAAGTGCATTTTAAAATCCTGGGCTATAGTCCACGAAAAAAGATGAAAAAAGGCGATTTTTGCCTCTAAATTTTTTTCTCGATATTTCAATCAAATAAAGGTTGTTTTTTTCAAATTTACTATATTTGTGCTCAGTTTGAAGCCTCTGTAAGGATCACGTACTCAGTTTTTACGAAACCCAAATTTATGAAAAAAGTGCATTTTAAAATCGTGGGCAGTCCACGAAAAAAGATAAAAAAAAGCGATTTTTGCCTCTAAATTTTTTTCTCGATATTTCAATCAAATAAAGGTTGTTTTTCTCAAATTCACTATATTTGCGCTCAGTTTGAAGCCTCTGTGAGGATCACATACTCAGTTTTTACGAAACCCAAATTTATGAAAAAAGTGCATTTTAAAATCGTGGGCTATAGTCCACGAAAAAAAATGAAAAAAGGCGATTTTTGCCTCTAACTTTTTTCTCGATATTTCAATCAAATAAAGGTTGTTTCTCTCAAATTTACTATATTTGTGCTCAGTTTGAAGCCTCTGTAAGGATCGCTTACTGAGTTTTTACGAAACATAAAATCGCGAAAAAAGTGAATTTTAAAATCCTGGGCTATAGTCCACGAAAAAAGATGAAAAAAGGCGATTTTTGCCTCTAACTTTTTTCTCGATATTTCAATCAAATAAAGGTTGTTTTTCTCAAATTTACTATATTTGTGCTCAGTTTGAAGCCTCTGTAAGGATCGTGTACTCAGTTTTTACGAAACATAAAATCGCGAAAAAAGTGAATTTTAAAATCCTGGGCTATAGTCCACGAAAAAAGATGAAAAAAGGCAATTTTTGCCTCTAACTTTTTTCTCGATATTTCAATCAAATAAAGGTTGTTTTTCTCAAATTCACTATATTTGGGCTCAGTTTGAAGCCTCTGGGAGGATCACATACTCAGTTTTTACGAAACCCAAATTTACGAAAAAAGTGAATTTTAAAATCCTGGGCTATAGTCCACGAAAAAAGATGAAAAAAGGCAATTTTTGCCTCTAACTTTTTTCTCGATATTTCAATCAAATAAAGGTTGTTTTTCTCAAATTCACTATATTTGAGCTCAGTTTGAAGCCTCTGTTAGGATCACGTACTCAGTTTTTACGAAACATAAAATCGCGAAAAAAGTGAATTTTAAAATCCTGGGCTATAGTCCACGAAAAAAGATGAAAAAAGGCGATTTTTTTTTTTGCCTCTAACTTTTTTCTCGATATTTCAATCAAATAAAGGTTGTTTTTCTCAAATTTGCTATACTTGTGCTCAGTTTGAAGCCTCTGTAAGGATCACGTACTCAGTTTTTACGAAACATAAAATCGCGAAAAAAGTGAATTTTAAAATCCTGGGCTATAGTCCACGAAAAAAGATGAAAAAAGGCGTTTTTGCCTCTAACTTTTTTCTCGATATTTCAATCAAATAAGGGTTGTTTTTCTCAAATTCACTATATTTGCGCTCAGTTTGAAGCCTCTGTAAGGATCACGTACTCAGTTTTTACGAAACATAAAATCGCGAAAAAAGTGAATTTTAAAATCCTGGGCTATAGTCCACGAAAAAAGATGAAAAAAGGCGTTTTTGCCTCTAACTTTTTTCTCGATATTTCAATCAAATAAGGGTTGTTTTTCTCAAATTCACTATATTTGCGCTCAGTTTGAAGCCTCTGTAAGGATCACGTACTCAGTTTTTACGAAACATAAAATCGCGAAAAAAGTGAATTTTAAAATCCTGGGCCACGAAAAAAGATGAAAAAAGGCAATTTTTGCCTCTAACTTTTTTCTCGATATTTCAATCAAACAAAGGCTGTTCTTCTCAAATTCACTATATTTGCGCTCAGTTTGAAGCCTCTGTAAGGATCACGTACTCAGTTTTTACGAAACATAAAATCGCGAAAAAAGTGAATTTTAAAATCCTGGGCTATAGTCCACGAAAAAAGATGAAAAAAGGCGATATTTGCCTCTAACTTTTTTCTCGATATTTCAATCAAATAAAGGTTGTTTTTCTCAAATTCACTATATTTGCGCTCAGTTTGAAGCCTCTGTAAGGATCACGTACTCAGTTTTTACGAAACATAAAATCGCGAAAAAAGTGAATTTTCAAATCCTGGGAAAAAGATGAAAAAAGGCAATTTTTGCCTCTAACTTTTTTCTCGATATTTCAATCAAACAAAGGCTGTTTTTCTCAAATTCACTATATTTGCGCTCAGTTTGAAGCCTCTGTAAGGATCACGTACTCAGTTTTTACGAAACATAAAATCGCGAAAAAAGTGAATTTTAAAATCCTGGGCTATAGTCCACGAAAAAAGATGAAAAAAGACGATTTTTGCCTCTAATTTTTTTTCTCGATATTTCAATCAAATAAAGGTTGTTTTTCTCAAATTAACTATATTTGAGCTCAGTTTGAAGCCTCTGTAAGGATCACGTACTTAGTTTTTACGAAACATAAAATCGCGAAAAAAGTGAATTTTAAAATCCTGGGCTATAGTCCACGAAAAAAGATGAAAAAAGGCGATTTTTGCCTCTACATTTTTTTCTCGATATTTCAATCAAATAAAGGTTGTTTTTCTCAAATTCACTATATTTGCTCTCAGTTTGAAGCCTCTGTAAGGATCACGTACTCAGTTTTTACGAAACATAAAATCGCGAAAAAAGTGAATTTTAAAATCCTGGGCTATAGTCCACGAAAAAAGATGAAAAAAGGCGATTTTTGCCTCTAACTTTTTTCTCGATATTTCAATCAAATAAAGGTTGTTTTTCTCAAATTCACTATATTTGCGCTCAGTTTGAAGCCTCTGTAAGGATCACGTACTCAGTTTTTACGAAACATAAAATCGCGAAAAAAGTGAATTTTAAAATCCTGGGCTATAGTCCACGAAAAAAGATGAAAAAAGGCGATTTTTGCCTCTACATTTTTTTCTCGATATTTCAATCAAATAAAGGTTGTTTTTCTCAAATTCACTATATTTGCGCTCAGTTTGAAGCCTCTGTAAGGATCACGTACTCAGTTTTTACGAAACATAAAATCGCGAAAAAAGTGAATTTTAAAATCCTGGGCTATAGTCCACGAAAAAAGATGCAAAAAAGCGATTTTTGCCTCTAACTTTTTTCTCGATATTTCAATCAAATAAAGGTTGTTTTTCTCAAATTCACTATATTTGCGCTCAGTTTGAAGCCTCTGTAAGGATCACGTACTCAGTTTTTACGAAACATAAAATCGCGAAAAAAGTGAATTTTAAAATCCTGGGCTATAGTCCACGAAAAAAGATGAAAAAAGGCAATTTTTGCCTCTAACTTTTTTCTCGATATTTCAATCAAATAAAGGTTGTTTTTCTCAAATTCACTATATTTGGGCTCAGTTTGAAGCCTCTGGGAGGATCACATACTCAGTTTTTACGAAACCCAAATTTACGAAAAAAGTGAATTTTAAAATCCTGGGCTATAGTCCACGAAAAAAGATGAAAAAAGGCGATTTTTGCCTCTAACTTTTTTCTCGATATTTCAATCAAATAAAGGTTGTTTTTCTCAAATTTGCTATACTTGTGCTCAGTTTGAAGCCTCTGTAAGGATCACGTACTCAGTTTTTACGAAACATAAAATCGCGAAAAAAGTGAATTTTAAAATCCTGGGCTATAGTCCACGAAAAAAGATGAAAAAAGGCGTTTTTGCCTCTAACTTTTTTCTCGATATTTCAATCAAATAAGGGTTGTTTTTCTCAAATTCACTATATTTGCGCTCAGTTTGAAGCCTCTGTAAGGATCACGTACTCAGTTTTTACGAAACATAAAATCGCGAAAAAAGTGAATTTTAAAATCCTGGGCTATAGTCCACGAAAAAAGATGAAAAAAGGCGTTTTTGCCTCTAACTTTTTTCTCGATATTTCAATCAAATAAGGGTTGTTTTTCTCAAATTCACTATATTTGCGCTCAGTTTGAAGCCTCTGTAAGGATCACGTACTCAGTTTTTACGAAACATAAAATCGCGAAAAAAGTGAATTTTAAAATCCTGGGCTATAGTCCACGAAAAAAGATGAAAAAAGGCAATTTTTGCCTCTAACTTTTTTCTCGATATTTCAATCAAACAAAGGCTGTTTTTCTCAAATTCACTATATTTGCGCTCAGTTTGAAGCCTCTGTAAGGATCACGTACTCAGTTTTTACGAAACATAAAATCGCGAAAAAAGTGAATTTTAAAATCCTGGGCTATAGTCCACGAAAAAAGATGAAAAAAGGCGATATTTGCCTCTAACTTTTTTCTCGATATTTCAATCAAATAAAGGTTGTTTTTCTCAAATTCACTATATTTGCGCTCAGTTTGAAGCCTCTGTAAGGATCACGTACTCAGTTTTTACGAAACATAAAATCGCGAAAAAAGTGAATTTTAAAATCCTGGGCTATAGTCCACGAAAAAAAGATGAAAAAAGGCGATTTTTGCCTCTAACTTTTTTCTCGATATTTCAATCAAATAAAGGTTGTTTTTCTCAAATTCACTATATTTGCGCTCAGTTTGAAGCCTCTGTAAGGATCACGTACTCAGTTTTTACGAAACATAAAATCGCGAAAAAAGTGAATTTTAAAATCCTGGGCTATAGTCCACGAAAAGAGATGAAAAAAAGCGATTTTTGCCTCTAACTTTTTTTCTCGATATTTCAATCAAATAAAGGTTGTTTTTCTCAAATTAACTATATTTGAGCTCAGTTTGAAGCCTCTGTAAGGATCACGTACTCAGTTTTTACGAAACATAAAATCGCGAAAAAAGTGAATTTTAAAATCCTGGGCTATAGTCCACGAAAAAAGATGAAAAAAGGCGATTTTTGCCTCTACATTTTTTTCTCGATATTTCAATCAAATAAAGGTTGTTTTTCTCAAATTCACTATATTTGCGCTCAGTTTGAAGCCTCTGTAAGGATCACGTACTCAGTTTTTACGAAACATAAAATCGCGAAAAAAGTGAATTTTAAAATCCTGGGCTATAGTCCACGAAAAAAGATGAAAAAAAGCGATTTTTGCCTCTAACTTTTTTTCTCGATATTTCAATCAAATAAAGGTTGTTTTTCTCAAATTAACTATATTTGAGCTCAGTTTGAAGCCTCTGTAAGGATCACGTACTCAGTTTTTACGAAACATAAAATCGCGAAAAAAGTGAATTTTAAAATCCTGGGCTATAGTCCACGAAAAAAGATGAAAAAAGGCGATTTTTGCCTCTACATTTTTTTCTCGATATTTCAATCAAATAAAGGTTGTTTTTCTCAAATTCACTATATTTGCGCTCAGTTTGAAGCCTCTGTAAGGATCACGTACTCAGTTTTTACGAAACATAAAATCGCGAAAAAAGTGAATTTTAAAATCCTGGGCTATAGTCCACGAAAAAAGATGAAAAAAGGCGATTTTTGCCTCTAACTTTTTTCTCGATATTTCAATCAAATAAAGGTTGTTTTTTTCAAATTCACTATATTTGCGCTCAGTTTGAAGCCTCTGTAAGGATCACGTACTCAGTTTTTACGAAACATAAAATCGCGAAAAAAGTGAATTTTAAAATCCTGGGCTATAGTCCACGAAAAAAGATGAAAAAAGGCGATTTTTGCCTCTAACTTTTTTCTCGATATTTCAATCAAATAAAGGTTGTTTTTCTCAAATTCACTATATTTGCGCTCAGTTTGAAGCCTCCGTAAGGATCACGTACTCAGTTTTTACGAAACATAAAATCGCGAAAAAAGTGAATTTTAAAATCCTGGGCTATAGTCCACGAAATAAGATGAAAAAAGGCGATTTTTGCCTCTAACTTTTTTTCTCGATATTTCAATCAAATAAAGGTTGTTTTTCTCAAATTCACTATATTTGAGCTCAGTTTGAAGCCTCTGTAAGGATAACGTACTCAGTTTTTACGAAACATAAAATCGCGAAAAAAGTGAATTTTAAAATCCTGGGCTATAGTCCACGAAAAAAGATGAAAAAAGGCGATTTTTGCCTCTACATTTTTTTCTCGATATTTCAATCAAATAAAGGTTGTTTTTCTCAAATTCACTATATTTGCGCTCAGTTTGAAGCCTCTGTAAGGATCACGTACTCAGTTTTTACGAAACATAAAATCGCGAAAAAAGTGAATTTTAAAATCCTGGGCGATTTTTGCCTCTAACTTTTTTCTCGATATTTCAATCAAATAAAGGTTGTTTTTCTCAAATTCACTATATTTGCGCTCAGTTTGAAGCCTCTGTAAGGATCACATACTCAGTTTTTACGAAACATAAAATCGCGAAAAAAGTGAATTTTAAAATCCTGGGCTATAGTCCACGAAAAAAGATGAAAAAAGGCGATTTTTGCCTCTAACTTTTTTCTCGATATTTCAATCAAATAAAGGTTGTTTTTTTCAAATTCACTATATTTGCGCTCAGTTTGAAGCCTCTGTAAGGATCACGTACTCAGTTTTTACGAAACATAAAATCGCGAAAAAAGTGAATTTTAAAATCCTGGGCTATAGTCCACGAAAAAAGATGAAAAAAGGCGATTTTTGCCTCTAACTTTTTTCTCGATATTTCAATCAAATAAAGGTTGTTTTTCTCAAATTCACTATATTTGCGCTCAGTTTGAAGCCTCCGTAAGGATCACGTACTCAGTTTTTACGAAACATAAAATCGCGAAAAAAGTGAATTTTAAAATCCTGGGCTATAGTCCACGAAAAAAGATGAAAAAAGGCGATTTTTTACTCTAACTTTTTTTCTCGATATTTCAATCAAATAAAGGTTGTTTTTCTCAAATTTACTATATTTGAGCTCAGTTTGAAGCCTCTGTAAGGATCACGTACTCAGTTTTTACGAAACATAAAATCGCGAAAAAAGTGAATTTTAAAATCCTGGGCTATAGTCCACGAAAAAAGATGAAAAAAGGCGATTTTTGCCTCTACATTTTTTTCTCGATATTTCAATCAAATAAAGGTTGTTTTTCTCAAATTCACTATATTTGCGCTCAGTTTGAAGCCTCTGTAAGGATCACGTACTCAGTTTTTACGAAACATAAAATCGCGAAAAAAGTGAATTTTAAAATTTGAATTTGAAAAAAGGCGATTTTTGCCTCTAACTTTTTTCTTGTTCTGTTTTTTTTTCTTGGTTGTTTTTCTCAAATTCACTATATTTGCGCTCAGTTTGAAGCCTCCGTAAGGATCACGTACTCAGTTTTTACGAAACATAAAATCGCGAAAAAAGTGAATTTTAAAATCCTGGGCTATAGTCCACGAAAAAAGATGAAAAAAGGCGATTTTTGCCTCTAACTTTTTTTCTCGATATTTCAATCAAATTTCAATCAAATTCACTATATTTGAGCTCAGTTTGAATCCTCTGTAAGGATCACGTACTCAGTTTTTACGAAACATAAAATCGCGAAAAAAGTGAATTTTAAAATCCTGGGCTATAGTCCACGAAAAAAGATGAAAAAAGGCGATTTTTGCCTCTAACTTTTTTCTCGATATTTCAATCAAATAAAGGTTGTTTTTCTCAAATTCACTATATTTGCGCTCAGTTTGAAGCCTCCGTAAGGATCACGTACTCAGTTTTTACGAAACATAAAATCGCGAAAAAAGTGAATTTTAAAATCCTGGGCTATAGTCCACGAAAAAAGATGAAAAAAGGCGATTTTTGCCTCTAACTTTTTTCTCGATATTTCAATCAAATAAAGGTTGTTTTTTTTCAAATTCACTATATTTGCGCTCAGTTTGAAGCCTCTGTAAGGATCACGTACTCAGTTTTTACGAAACATAAAATCGCGAAAAAAGTGAATTTTAAAATCCTGGGCTATAGTCCACGAAAAAAGATGAAAAAAGGCGATTTTTGCCTCTAACTTTTTTTCTCGATATTTCAATCAAATAAAGGTTGTTTTTCTCAAATTCACTATATTTGAGCTCAGTTTGAATCCTCTGTAAGGATCACGTACTCAGTTTTTACGAAACATAAAATCGCGAAAAAAGTGAATTTTAAAATCCTGGGCTATAGTCCACGAAAAAAGATGAAAAAAAGCGATTTTTGCCTCTAACTTTTTTTCTCGATATTTCAATCAAATAAAGGTTGTTTTTCTCAAATTCACTATATTTGAGCTCAGTTTGAAGCCTCTGTAAGGATCACGTACTCAGGTTTTACGAAACATAAAATCGCGAAAAAAGTGAATTTTAAAATCCTGGGCTATAGTCCACGAAAAAAGATGAAAAAAGGCGATTTTTGCCTCTAACTTTTTTCTCGATATTTCAATCAAATAAAGGTTGTTTTTCTCAAATTCACTATATTTGCGCTCAGTTTGAAGCCTCTGTAAGGATCACGTACTCAGTTTTTACGAAACATAAAATCGCGAAAAAAGTGAATTTTAAAATCCTGGGCTATAGTCCACGAAAAAAGATGAAAAAAGGCGTTTTTGCCTCTAACTTTTTTCTCGATATTTCAATCAAATAAGGGTTGTTTTTCTCAAATTCACTATAATTGCGCTCAGTTTGAAGCCTCTGTAAGGATCACGTACTCAGTTTTTACGAAACATAAAATCGCGAAAAAAGTGAATTTTAAAATCCTGGGCTATAGTCCACGAAAAAAGATGAAAAAAGGCGATATTTGCCTCTAACTTTTTTCTCGATATTTCAATCAAATAAAGGTTGTTTTTCTCAAATTCACTATATTTGCGCTCAGTTTGAAGCCTCTGTAAGGATCACGTACTCAGTTTTTACGAAACATAAAATCGCGAAAAAAGTGAATTTTCAAATCCTGGGAAAAAGATGAAAAAAGGCGATATTTGCCTCTAACTTTTTTCTCGATATTTCAATCAAATAAAGGTTGTTTTTCTCAAATTCACTATATTTGCGCTCAGTTTGAAGCCTCTGTAAGGATCACGTACTCAGTTTTTACGAAACATAAAATCGCGAAAAAAGTGAATTTTAAAATCCTGGGCTATAGTCCACGAAAAAAGATGAAAAAAGACGATTTTTGCCTCTAACTTTTTTTCTCGATATTTCAATCAAATAAAGGTTGTTTTTCTCAAATTAACTATATTTGAGCTCAGTTTGAAGCCTCTGTAAGGATCACGTACTCAGTTTTTACGAAACATAAAATCGCGAAAAAAGTGAATTTTAAAATCCTGGGCTATAGTCCACGAAAAAAGATGAAAAAAGGCGATTTTTGCCTCTAACTTTTTTTCTCGAATTTCAATCAAATAAAGGTTGTTTTTCTCAAATTCACTATATTTGCTCTCAGTTTGAAGCCTCTGTAAGGATCACGTACTCAGTTTTTACGAAACATAAAATCGCGAAAAAAGTGAATTTTAAAATCCTGGGCTATAGTCCACGAAAAAAGATGAAAAAAGGCGATTTTTGCCTCTAACTTTTTTCTCGATATTTCAATCAAATAAAGGTTGTTTTTCTCAAATTCACTATATTTGCGCTCAGTTTGAAGCCTCTGTAAGGATCACGTACTCAGTTTTTACGAAACATAAAATCGCGAAAAAAGTGAATTTTAAAATCCTGGGCTATAGTCCACGAAAAAAGATGGAAAAAGGCGATTTTTGCCTCTAACTTTTTTCTCGATATTTCAATCAAATAAAGGTTGTTTTTCTCAAATTTACTATATTTGTGCTCAGTTTGAAGCCTCTGTAAGGATCACGTACTCAGTTTTTACGAAACATAAAATCGCGAAAAAAGTTAATTTTAAAATCCTGGGCTATAGTCCACGAAAAAAGATGAAAAAAGGCGTTTTTGCCTCTAACTTTTTTCTCGATATTTCAATCAAATAAGGGTTGTTTTTCTCAAATTCACTATATTTGCGCTCAGTTTGAAGCCTCTGTAAGGATCACGTACTCAGTTTTTACGAAACATAAAATCGCGAAAAAAGTGAATTTTAAAATCCTGGGCTATAGTCCACGAAAAAAGATGAAAAAAGGCAATTTTTGCCTCTAACTTTTTTCTCGATATTTCAATCAAACAAAGGCTGTTTTTCTCAAATTCACTATATTTGCGCTCAGTTTGAAGCCTCTGTAAGGATCACGTACTCAGTTTTTACGAAACATAAAATCGCGAAAAAAGTGAATTTTAAAATCCTGGGCTATAGTCCACGAAAAAAGATGAAAAAAGGCGATATTTGCCTCTAACTTTTTTCTCGATATTTCAATCAAATAAAGGTTGTTTTTCTCAAATTCACTATATTTGCGCTCAGTTTGAAGCCTCTGTAAGGATCACGTACTCAGTTCTTACGAAACATAAAATCGCGAAAAAAGTGAATTTTAAAATCCTGGGCTATAGTCCACGAAAAAAGATGAAAAAAGACGATTTTTGCCTCTAACTTTTTTCTCGATATTTCAATCAAATAAAGGTTGTTTTTCTCAAATTTACTATATTTGTGCTCAGTTTGAAGCCTCTGTAAGGATCACGTACTCAGTTTTTACGAAACATAAAATCGCGAAAAAAGTGAATTTTAAAATCCTGGGCTATAGTCCACGAAAAAAGATGAAAAAAGGCGATTTTTGCCTCTAACTTTTTTCTCGATATTTCAATCAAATAAAGGTTGTTTTTCTCAAATTCACTATATTTGCGCTCAGTTTGAAGCCTCTGTAAGGATCACGTACTCAGTTTTTACGAAACATAAAATCGCGAAAAAAGTGAATTTTAAAATCCTGGGCTATAGTCCACGAAAAAAGATGAAAAAAGGCGATTTTTGCCTCTAACTTTTTTTCTCGAATTTCAATCAAATAAAGGTTGTTTTTCTCAAATTCACTATATTTGCTTTCAGTTTGAAGCCTCTGTAAGGATCACGTACTCAGTTTTTACGAAACATAAAATCGCGAAAAAAGTGAATTTTAAAATCCTGGGCTATAGTCCACGAAAAAAGATGAAAAAAGGCGATTTTTGCCTCTAACTTTTTTCTCGATATTTCAATCAAATAAAGGTTGTTTTTCTCAAATTCACTATATTTGCGCTCAGTTTGAAGCCTCTGTAAGGATCACGTACTCAGTTTTTACGAAACATAAAATCGCGAAAAAAGTGAATTTTAAAATCCTGGGCTATAGTCCACGAAAAAAGATGAAAAAAGTCGATTTTTGCCTCTAACTTTTTTTCTCGATATTTCAATCAAATAAAGGTTGTTTTTCTCAAATTAACTATATTTGAGCTCAGTTTGAAGCCTCTGTAAGGATCACGTACTCAGTTTTTACGAAACAAAATCGCGAAAAAAGTGAATTTTAAAATCCTGGGCTATAGTCCACGAAAAAAGATGAAAAAAGGCGATTTTTGCCTCTACATTTTTTTCTCGATATTTCAATCAAATAAAGGTTGTTTTTCTCAAATTCACTATATTTGCGCTCAGTTTGAAGCCTCTGTAAGGATCACGTACTCAGTTTTTACGAAACATAAAATCGCGAAAAAAGTGAATTTTAAAATCCTGGGCTATAGTCCACGAAAAAAGATGAAAAAAGGCGATTTTTGCCTCTAACTTTTTTCTCGATATTTCAATCAAATAAAGGTTGTTTTTCTCAAATTCACTATATTTGCGCTCAGTTTGAAGCCTCTGTAAGGATCACGTACTCAGTTTTTACGAAACATAAAATCGCGAAAAAAGTGAATTTTAAAATCCTGGGCTATAGTCCACGAAAAAAGATGAAAAAAGGCGATTTTTGCCTCTAACTTTTTTCTCGATATTTCAATCAAATAAAGGTTGTTTTTCTCAAATTCACTATATTTGCGCTCAGTTTGAAGCCTCTGTAAGGATCACGTACTCAGTTTTTACGAAACATAAAATCGCGAAAAAAGTGAATTTTAAAATCCTGGGCTATAGTCCACGAAAAAAGATGAAAAAAGGCGATTTTTGCCTCTAACTTTTTTTCTCGATATTTCAATCAAATAAAGGTTGTTTTTCTCAAATTCACTATATTTGAGCTCAGTTTGAAGCCTCTGTAAGGATCACGTACTCAGTTTTTACGAAACATAAAATCGCGAAAAAAGTGAATTTTAAAATCCTGGGCTATAGTCCACGAAAAAAGATGAAAAAAGGCGATTTTTGCCTCTAACTTTTTTCTCGATATTTCAATCAAATAAAGGTTGTTTTTCTCAAATTCACTATATTTGCGCTCAGTTTGAAGCCTCCGTAAGGATCACGTACTCAGTTTTTACGAAACATAAAATCGCGAAAAAAGTGAATTTTAAAATCCTGGGCTATAGTCCACGAAAAAAGATGAAAAAAAGCGATTTTTGCCTCTAACTTTTTTTCTCGATATTTCAATCAAATAAAGGTTGTTTTTCTCAAATTCACTATATTTGAGCTCAGTTTGAAGCCTGAAAAAAAGTGAATTTTAAAATCCTGGGCTATAGTCCACGAAAAAAGATGAAAAAAGGCGATTTTTGCCTCTAACTTTTTTCTCGATATTTCAATCAAATAAAGGTTGTTTTTCTAAAATTTACTATATTTGTGCTCAGTTTGAAGCCTCTGTAAGGATCACGTACTCAGTTTTTACGAAACATAAAATCGCGAAAAAAGTGAATTTTAAAATCCTGGGCGAAAAAAGTGAATTTTAAAATCCTGGGCTATAGTCCACGAAAAAAGATGAAAAAAAGCGATTTTTGCCTCTAACTTTTTTTCTCGATATTTCAATCAAATAAAGGTTGTTTTTCTCAAATTCACTATATTTGAGCTCAGTTTGAAGCCTGAAAAAAGTGAATTTTAAAATCCTGGGCTATAGTCCACGAAAAAAGATGAAAAAAAGCGATTTTTGCCTCTAACTTTTTTTCTCGATATTTCAATCAAATAAAGGTTGTTTTTCTCAAATTCACTATATTTGAGCTCAGTTTGAAGCCTGAAAAAAAGTGAATTTTAAAATCCTGGGCTATAGTCCACGAAAAAAGATGAAAAAAGGCGATTTTTGCCTCTAACTTTTTTCTCGATATTTCAATCAAATAAAGGTTGTTTTTCTAAAATTTACTATATTTGTGCTCAGTTTGAAGCCTCTGTAAGGATCACGTACTCAGTTTTTACGAAACATAAAATCGCGAAAAAAGTGAATTTTAAAATCCTGGGCTATAGTCCACGAAAAAAGATGAAAAAAGGCGATTTTTGCCTCTAACTTTTTTCTCGATATTTCAATCAAATAAAGGTTGTTTTTCTCAAATTTACTATATTTGTGCTCAGTTTGAAGCCTCTGTAAGGATCACGTACTCAGTTTTTACGAAACATAAAATCACGAAAAAAAGTGAATTTTAAAATCCTGGGCTATAGTCCACGAAAAAAGATGAAAAAAGGCGATTTTTGCCTCTAACTTTTTTCTCAATTCTCAATTTCAATCAAATAAAGGTTGTTTTTCTCAAATTTACTATATTTGTGCTCAGTTTGAAGCCTCTGTAAGGATCACGTACTCAGTTTTTACGAAACATAAAATCGCGAAAAAAGTGAATTTTAAAATCCTGGGCTATAGTCCACGAAAAAAGATGGAAAAAGGCGATTTTTGCCTCTAACTTTTTTCTCGATATTTCAATCAAATAAAGGTTGTTTTTCTCAAATTTGCTATATTTGTGCTCAGTTTGAAGCCTCTTTAAGGATCACGTACTCAGTTTTTACGAAACATAAAATCGCGAAAAAAGTGAATTTTAAAATCCTGGGTTATAGTCCACGAAAAAAGATGAAAAAAAGGCGATTTTTGCCTCTACATTTTTTTCTCGATATTTCAATCAAATAAAGGTTGTTTTTCTCAAATTCACTATATTTGCGCTCAGTTTGAAGCCTCTGTAAGGATCACGTACTCAGTTTTTACGAAACATAAAATCGCGAAAAAAGTGAATTTTAAAATCCTGGGCTATAGTCCACGAAAAAAAGATGAAAAAAGGCGATTTTTGCCTCTAACTTTTTTCTCGATATTTCAATCAAATAAAGGTTGTTTTTCTCAAATTCACTATATTTGCGCTCAGTTTGAAGCCTCTGTAAGGATCACGTACTCAGTTTTTACGAAACATAAAATCGCGAAAAAAGTGAATTTTAAAATCCTGGGCTATAGTCCACGAAAAAAAGATGAAAAAAGGCGATTTTTGCCTCTAACTTTTTTCTCGATATTTCAATCAAATAAAGGTTGTTTTTCTCAAATTTGCTATATTTGTGCTCAGTCTGAAGCCTCTTTAAGGATCACGTACTCAGTTTTTACGAAACATAAAATCGCGAAAAAAGTGAATTTTAAAATCCTGGGCTATAGTCCACGAAAAAAGATGAAAAAAGGCGATTTTTGCCTCTAACTCTTTTCTCGATATTTCAATCAAATAAAGGTTGTTTTTCTCAAATTTGCTATATTTGTGCTCAGTCTGAAGCCTCTTTAAGGATCACGTACTCAGTTTTTACGAAACATAAAATCGCGAAAAAAGTGAATTTTAAAATCCTGGGCTATAGTCCACGAAAAAAGATGAAAAAAGGCGATTTTTGCCTCTAACTTTTTTCTCGATATTTCAATCAAATAAAGGTTGTTTTTCTCAAATTTACTATATTTGTGCTCAGTTTGAAGCCTCTGTAAGGATCACGTACTCAGTTTTTACGAAACATAAAATCGCGAAAAAAGTGAATTTTAAAATCCTGGGCTATAGTCCACGAAAAAAGATGAAAAAAGGCGATTTTTGCCTCTAACTTTTTTCTCGATATTTCAATCAAATAAAGGTTGTTTTTCTCAAATTTACTATATTTGTGCTCAGTTTGAAGCCTCTGTAAGGATCACGTACTCAGTTTTTACGAAACATAAAACCGCGAAAAAAGTGAATTTTAAAATCCTGGGCTATAGTCCACGAAAAAAGATGAAAAAAGGCGATTTTTGCCTCTAACTTTTTTCTCGATATTTCAATCAAATAAAGGTTGTTTTTCTCAAATTTTTTATATTTGTGCTCAGTCTGAAGCCTCTTTAAGGATCACGTACTCAGTTTTTACGAAACATAAAATCGCGAAAAAAGTGAATTTTAAAATCCTGGGTTATAGTCCACGAAAAAAGATGAAAAAAGGCGATTTTTGCCTCTAACTTTTTTCTCGATATTTCAATCAAATAAAGGTTGTTTTTCTCAAATTTACTATATTTGTGCTCAGTTTGAAGCCTCTGTAAGGATCACGTACTCAGTTTTTACGAAACATAAAATCGCGAAAAAAGTGAATTTTAAAATCCTGGGCTATAGTCCACGAAAAAAGATGAAAAAAGGCGATTTTTGCCTCTAACTTTTTTCTCGATATTTCAATCAAATATAGGTTGTTTTCTCAAATTTACTATATTTGTGCTCAGTTTGAAGCCTCTGTAAGGATCACGTACTCAGTTTTTAAGAAACATAAAATCGCGAAAAAAGTGAATTTTAAAATCCTGGGCTATAGTCCACGAAAAAAGATGAAAAAAGGCGATTTTTGCCTCTAACTCTTTTCTCGATATTTCAATCAAATAAAGGTTGTTTTTCTCAAATTTACTATATTTGTGCTCAGTTTGAAGCCTCTGTAAGGATCACGTACTCAGTTTTTACGAAACATAAAACCGCGAAAAAAGTGAATTTTAAAATCCTGGGCTATAGTCCACGAAAAAAGATGAAAAAAGGCGATTTTTGCCTCTAACTTTTTTCTCGATATTTCAATCAAATAAAGGTTGTTTTTCTCAAATTTGCTATATTTGTGCTCAGTCTGAAGCCTCTTTAGGGATCACGTACTCAGTTTTTACGAAACATAAAATCGCGAAAAAAGTGAATTTTAAAATCCTGAGCTATAGTCCACGAAAAAAGATGAAAAAAGGCGATTTTTGCCTCTAACTTTTTTCTCGATATTTCAATCAAATAAAGGTTGTTTTTCTCAAATTTACTATATTTGTGCTCAGTTTGAAGCCTCTGTAAGGATCACGTACTCAGTTTTTACGAAACATAAAATCGCGAAAAAAGTGAATTTTAAATCCTGGGCTATAGTCACGAAAAAAGATGAAAAAAGGCGATTTTTGCCTCTAACTTTTTTCTCGATATTTCAATCAAATAAAGGTTGTTTTTCTCAAATTTACTATATTTGTGCTCAGTTTGAAGCCTCTGTAAGGATCACGTACTCAGTTTTACGAAACATAAAACCGCGAAAAAAGTGAATTTTAAAATCCTGGGCTATAGTCCACGAAAAAAGATGAAAAAAGGCGATTTTTGCCTCTAACTTTTTTCTCGATATTTCAATCAAATAAAGGTTGTTTTTCTCAAATTTTTTATATTTGTGCTCAGTCTGAAGCCTCTTTAAGGATCACGTACTCAGTTTTTACGAAACATAAAATCGCGAAAAAAGTGAATTTTAAAATCCTGGGTTATAGTCCACGAAAAAAGATGAAAAAAGGCGATTTTTGCCTCTAACTTTTTTCTCGATATTTCAATCAAATAAAGGTTGTTTTTCTCAAATTTACTATATTTGTGCTCAGTTTGAAGCCTCTGTAAGGATCACGTACTCAGTTTTTACGAAACATAAAATCGCGAAAAAGTGAATTTTAAAATCCTGGGCTATAGTCCACGAAAAAAGATGAAAAAAGGCGATTTTTGCCTCTAACTTTTTTCTCGATATTTCAATCAAATAAAGGTTGTTTTTCTCAAATTTACTATATTTGTGCTCAGTTTGAAGCCTCTGTAAGGATCACGTACTCAGTTTTTACGAAACATAAAATCGCGAAAAAAGTGAATTTTAAAATCCTGGGCTATAGTCCACGAAAAAAGATGGAAAAAGGCGATTTTTGCCTCTAACTTTTTTCTCGATATTTCAATCAAATAAAGGTTGTTTTTCTCAAATTTACTATATTTGTGCTCAGTTTGAAGCCTCTGTAAGGATCACGTACTCACTTTTTACGAAACATAAAATCGCGAAAAAAGTGAATTTTAAAATCCTGAGCTATAGTCCACGAAAAAAGATGAAAAAGGCGATTTTTGCCTCTAACTTTTTTCTCGATATTTCAATCAAATAAAGGTTGTTTTTCTCAAATTTACTATATTTGTGCTCAGTTTGAAGCCTCTGTAAGGATCACGTACTCAGTTTTTACGAAACATAAAATCGCGAAAAAAGTGAATTTTAAAATCCTGGGCTATAGTCCACGAAAAAAGATGAAAAAAGGCGATTTTTGCCTCTAACTTTTTTCTCGATATTTCAATCAAATAAAGGTTGTTTTTCTCAAATTTGCTATATTTGTGCTCAGTCTGAAGCCTCTTTAAGGATCACGTACTCAGTTTTTACGAAACATAAAATCGCGAAAAAAGTGAATTTTAAAATCCTGGGCTATAGTCCACGAAAAAAGGTGAAAAAAGGCGATTTTTGCCTCTCACTTTTTTCTCGATATTTCAATCAAATAAAGGTTGTTTTTCTCAAATTTACTATATTTGTGCTCAGTTTAAGCCTCTGTAAGGATCACGTACTCAGTTTTTACGAAACATAAAATCGCGAAAAAAAGTGAATTTTAAAATCCTGGGCTATAGTCCACGAAAAAAGATGGAAAAAGGCGATTTTTGCCTCTAACTTTTTTCTCGATATTTCAATCAAATAAAGGTTGTTTTTCTCAAATTTACTATATTTGTGCTCAGTTTGAAGCCTCTGTAAGGATCACGTACTTAGTTTTTACGAAACATAAAACCGCGAAAAAAGTGAATTTTAAAATCCTGGGCTATAGTCCACGAAAAAAGATGAAAAAAGGCGATTTTTGCCTCTCACTTTTTTCTCGATATTTCAATCAAATAAAGGTTGTTTTTGTCAAATTTACTATATTTGTGCTCAGTTTGAAGCCTCTGTAAGGATCACGTACTCAGTTTTTACGAAACATAAAATCGCGAAAAAAGTGAATTTTAAAATCCTGGGCTATAGTCCACGAAAAAAGATGGAAAAAGGCGATTTTTGCCTCTAACTTTTTTCTCGATATTTCAATCAAATAAAGGTTGTTTTTCTCAAATTTACTATATTTGTGCTCAGTTTGAAGCCTCTGTAAGGATCACGTACTTAGTTTTTACGAAACATAAAACCGCGAAAAAAGTGAATTTTAAAATCCTGGGCTATAGTCCACGAAAAAAGATGGAAAAAGGCGATTTTTGCCTCTAACTTTTTTCTCGATATTTCAATCAAATAAAGGTTGTTTTTCTCAAATTAACTATATTTGTGCTCAGTTTGAAGCCTCTGTAAGGATCACGTACTCAGTTTTTACGAACATAAAATCGCGAAAAAAGTGAATTTTAAAATCCTGGGCTATAGTCCACGAAAAAAGATGGAAAAAGGCGATTTTTGCCTCTAACTTTTTTCTCGATATTTCAATCAAATAAAGGTTGTTTTTCTCAAATTTACTATATTTGTGCTCAGTTTGAAGCCTCTGTAAGATCACGTACTTAGTTTTTACGAAACATAAAACCGCGAAAAAAGTGAATTTTAAAATCCTGGGCTATAGTCCACGAAAAAAGATGAAAAAAGGCGATTTTTGCCTCTAACTTTTTTCTCGATATTTCAATCAAATAAAGGTTGTTTTTCTCAAATTTTCTATATTTGTGCTCAGTCTGAAGCCTCTTTAAGGATCACGTACTCAGTTTTTACGAAACATAAAATCGCGAAAAAAGTGAATTTTAAAATCCTGGGCTATAGTCCACGAAAAAAGGTGAAAAAAAGGCGATTTTTGCCTCTCACTTTTTTCTCGATATTTCAATCAAATAAAGGTTGTTTTTCTCAAATTTACTATATTTGTGCTCAGTTTGAAGCCTCTGTAAGGATCACGTACTCAGTTTTTACGAAACATAAAATCGCGAAAAAAGTGAATTTTAAAATCCTGGGCTATAGTCCACGAAAAAAGATGAAAAAAGGCGATTTTTGCCTCTAACTTTTTTCTCGATATTTCAATCAAATAAAGGTTGTTTTTCTCAAATTTGCTATATTTGTGCTCAGTCTGAAGCCTCTTTAAGGATCACGTACTCAGTTTTTACGAAACATAAAATCGCGAAAAAAGTGAATTTTAAAATCCTGGGCTATAGTCCACGAAAAAAGGTGAAAAAAGGCGATTTTTGCCTCTCACTTTTTTCTCGATATTTCAATCAAATAAAGGTTGTTTTTCTCAAATTTACTATATTTGTGCTCAGTTTAAGCCTCTGTAAGGATCACGTACTCAGTTTTTACGAAACATAAAATCGCGAAAAAAGTGAATTTTAAAATCCTGGGCTATAGTCCACAAAAAAAGATGGAAAAAGGCGATTTTTGCCTCTAACTTTTTTCTCGATATTTCAATCAAATAAAGGTTGTTTTTCTCAAATTTACTATATATGTGCTCAGTTTGAAGCCTCTGTAAGGATCACGTACTCAGTTTTTACGAAACATAAAATCGCGAAAAAAGTGAATTTTAAAATCCTGGGCTATAGTCCACGAAAAAAGATGAAAAAAGGCGATTTTTGCCTCTAACTTTTTTCTCGATATTTCAATCAAATAAAGGTTGTTTTTCTCAAATTTACTATATTTGTGCTCAGTTTGAAGCCTCTGTAAGGATCACGTACTCAGTTTTTACGAAACATAAAATCGCGAAAAAAGTGAATTTTAAAATCCTGGGCTATAGTCCACGAAAAAAGATGGAAAAAGGCGATTTTTGCCTCTAACTTTTTTCTCGATATTTCAATCAAATAAAGGTTGTTTTTCTCAAATTTACTATATTTGTGCTCAGTTTGAAGCCTCTGTAAGGATCACGTACTCAGTTTTTACGAAACATAAAATCGCGAAAAAAGTGTATTTTAAAATCCTGGGCTATAGTCCACGAAAAAATATGGAAAAAGGCGATTTTTGCCTCTAACTTTTTTCTCGATATTTCAATCAAATAAAGGTTGTTTTTCTCAAATTTACTATATTTGTGCTCAGTTTGAAGCCTCTGTAAGGATCACGTACTCAGTTTTTACGAAACATAAAATCGCGAAAAAAGTGAATTTTAAAATATTGGGCTATAGTCCACGAAAAAAGATGGAAAAAGGCGATTTTTGCCTCTAACTTTTTTCTCGATATTTCAATCAAATAAAGGTTGTTTTTCTCAAATTAACTATATTTGTGCTCAGTTTGAAGCCTCTGTTAGGATCACGTACTCAGTTTTTACGAAACATAAAATCGCGAAAAAAGTGAATTTTAAAATCCTGGGCTATAGTCCACGAAAAAAGATGGAAAAAGGCGATTTTTGCCTCTAACTTTTTTCTCGATATTTCAATCAAATAAAGGTTGTTTTTCTCAAATTTACTATATTTGTGCTCAGTTTGAAGCCTCTGTAAGGATCACGTACTCAGTTTTTACGAAACATAAAATCGCGAAAAAAGTGAATTTTAAAATCCTGGGCTATAGTCCACGAAAAAAGGTGAAAAAAGGCGATTTTTACCTCTCACTTTTTTCTCGATATTTCAATCAAATAAAGGTTGTTTTTCTCAAATTAACTATATTTGTGCTCAGTTTGAAGCCTCTGTTAGGATCACGTACTCAGTTTTTACGAAACATAAAATCGCGAAAAAAGTGAATTTTAAAATCCTGGGCTATAGTCCACGAAAAAAGATGGAAAAAGGCGATTTTTGCCTCTAACTTTTTTCTCGATATTTCAATCAAATAAAGGTTGTTTTTCTCAAATTAACTATATTTGTGCTCAGTTTGAAGCCTCTGTTAGGATCACGTACTCAGTTTTTACGAAACATAAAATCGCGAAAAAAGTGAATTTTAAAATCCTGGGCTATAGTCCACGAAAAAAGATGGAAAAAGGCGATTTTTGCCTCTAACTTTTTTCTCGATATTTCAATCAAATAAAGGTTGTTTTTCTCAAATTTACTATATTTGTGCTCAGTTTGAAGCCTCTGTAAGGATCACGTACTCAGTTTTTACGAAACATAAAATCGCGAAAAAAGTGAATTAAAATCCTGGTCTATAGTCCACGAAAAAAGGTGAAAAAGGCGATTTTTGCCTCTCACTCTTTTCTCGATATTTCAATCAAATAAAGGTTGTTTTTCTCAAATTTACTATATTTGTGCTCAGTTTGAAGCCTCTGTAAGGATCACGTACTTAGTTTTTACGAAACATAAAACCGCGAAAAAAGTGAATTTTAAAATCCTGGGCTATAGTCCACGAAAAAAGATGGAAAAAGGCGATTTTTGCCTCTAACTTTTTTCTCGATATTTCAATCAAATAAAGGTTGTTTTTCTCAAATTAACTATATTTGTGCTCAGTTTGAAGCCTCTGTAAGGATCACGTACTCAGTTTTTACGAAACATAAAATCGCGAAAAAAGTGAATTTTAAAATCCTGGGCTATAGTCCACGAAAAAAGATGGAAAAAGGCGATTTTTGCCTCTAACTTTTTTCTCGATATTTCAATCAAATAAAGGTTGTTTTTCTCAAATTTACTATATTTGTGCTCAGTTTGAAGCCTCTGTAAGGATCACGTACTTAGTTTTTACGAAACATAAAACCGCGAAAAAAGTGAATTTTAAAATCCTGGGCTATAGTCCACGAAAAAAGATGAAAAAAGGCGATTTTTGCCTCTAACTTTTTTCTCGATATTTCAATCAAATAAAGGTTGTTTTTCTCAAATTTTCTATATTTGTGCTCAGTCTGAAGCCTCTTTAAGGATCACGTACTCAGTTTTTACGAAACATAAAATCGCGAAAAAAGTGAATTTTAAAATCCTGGGCTATAGTCCACGAAAAAATATGAAAAAAGGCGATTTTTGCCTCTAACTTTTTTCTCGATATTTCAATCAAATAAAGGTTGTTTTTCTCAAATTTACTATATTTGTGCTCAGTTTGAAGCCTCTGTAAGGATCACGTACTCAGTTTTTACGAAACATAAAATCGCGAAAAAAGTGAATTTTAAAATCCTGGGCTATAGACCACGAAAAAAGATGAAAAAAGGCGATTTTTGCCTCTAACTTTTTTCTCGATATTTCAATCAAATAAAGGTTGTTTTTCTCAAATTTACTATATTTGTGCTCAGTTTGAAGCCTCTGTAAGGATCACGTACTCAGTTTTTACGAAACATAAAATCGCGAAAAAAGTGAATTTTAAATTCCTGGGCTATAGTCCACGAAAAAAGATGGAAAAAGGCGATTTTTGCCTCTAACTTTTTTCTCGATATTTCAATCAAATAAAGGTTGTTTTTCTCAAATTTACTTTATTCGTGCTCAGTTTGAAGCCTCTGTAAGGATCACGTACTCAGTTTTTACGAAACAAAATCGCGAAAAAAGTGAATTTTAAAATCCTGAGCTATAGTCCACGAAAAAAGATGAAAAAATGTGATTTTTGCCTCTAACTTTTTTCTCGATATTTCAATCAAATAAAGGTTGTTTTTCTCAAATTTGCTATATTTGTGCTCAGTCTGAAGCCTCTTTAAGGATCACGTACTCAGTTTTTACGAAACATAAAATCGCGAAAAAAGTGAATTTTAAAATCCTGGGATATAGTCCACGAAAAAAGGGTGAAAAAAGGCGATTTTTGCCTCTCACTTTTTTCTCGATATTTCAATCAAATAAAGGTTGTTTTTCTCAAATTTGCTATATTTGTGCTCAGTTTGAAGCCTCTGTAAGGATCACGTACTCAGTTTTTACGAAACATAAAATCGCGAAAAAAGTGAATTTTAAAATCCTGGGCTATAGTCCACGAAAAAAGATGGAAAAAGGCGATTTTTGCCTCTAACTTTTTTCTCGATATTTCAATCAAATAAAGGTTGTTTTTCTCAAATTTACTATATATGTGCTCAGTTTGAAGCCTCTGTAAGGATCACGTACTCAGTTTTTACGAAACATAAAATCGCGAAAAAAGTGAATTTTAAAATCCTGGGCTATAGTCCACGAAAAAAGATGAAAAAAGGCGATTTTTGCCTCTAACTTTTTTCTCGATATTTCAATCAAATAAAGGTTGTTTTTCTCAAATTTACTATATTTGTGCTCAGTTTGAAGCCTTTGTAAGGATCACGTACTCAGTTTTTACGAAACATAAAATCGCGAAAAAAGTGAATTTTAAAATCCTGGGCTATAGTCCACGAAAAAAGATGAAAAAAGGCGATTTTTGCCTCTAACTTTTTTCTCGATATTTCAATCAAATAAAGGTTGTTTTTCTCAAATTTACTATATTTGTGCTCAGTTTGAAGCCTCTGTAAGGATCACGTACTCAGTTTTTACGAAACATAAAATCGCGAAAAAAGTGAATTTTAAAATCCTGGGCTATAGTCCACGAAAAAAGATGGAAAAAGGCGATTTTTGCCTCTAACTTTTTTCTCGATATTTCAATCAAATAAAGGTTGTTTTTCTCAAATTTACTATATTTGTGCTCAGTTTGAAGCCTCTGTAAGGATCACGTACTCAGTTTTTACGAAACATAAAATCGCGAAAAAAGTGAATTTTAAAATCCTGGGCGATTTTTGCCTCTAACTTTTTTCTCGATATTTCAATCAAATAAAGGTTGTCTTTCTCAAATTTACTATATTTGTGCTCAGTTTGAAGCCTCTGTAAGGATCACGTACTTAGTTTTTACGAAACATAAAACCGCGAAAAAGTGAATTTTAAAATCCTGGGCTATAGTCCACGAAAAAAGATGGAAAAAGGCGATTTTTGCCTCTAACTTTTTTCTCGATATTTCAATCAAATAAAGGTTGTTTTTCTCAAATTTACTATATTTGTGCTCAGTTTGAAGCCTCTGTAAGGATCACGTACTTAGTTTTTACGAAACATAAAACCGCGAAAAAAGTGAATTTAAAAATCCTGGGCTATAGTCCACGAAAAAAGATGAAAAAAGGCGATTTTTGCCTCTAACTTTTTTCTCGATATTTCAATCAAATAATGGTTGTTTTTCTCAAATTTTCTATATTTGTGCTCAGTCTGAAGCCTCTTTAAGGATCACGTACTCAGTTTTTACGAAACATAAAATCGCGAAAAAAGTGAATTTTAAAATCCTGGGCTATAGTCCACGAAAAAAGATGAAAAAAGGCGATTTTTGCCTCTAACTTTTTTCTAGATATTTCAATCAAATAAAGGTTGTTTTTCTCAAATTTACTATATTTGTGCTCAGTTTGAAGCCTCTGTAAGGATCACGTACTCAGTTTTTACGAAACATAAAATCGCGAAAAAAAGTGAATTTTAAAATCCTGGGCTATAGTCCACGAAAAAAGATGGAAAAAGGCGATTTTTGCCTCTAACTTTTTTCTCGATATTTCAATCAAATAAAGGTTGTTTTTCTCAAATTTACTATATTTGTGCTCAGTTTGAAGCCTCTGTAAGGATCACGTACTCAGTTTTTACGAAACATAAAATCGCGAAAAAAGTGAATTTTAAAATCCTGGGCTATAGTCCACGAAAAAAGATGGAAAAAGGCGATTTTTGCCTCTAACTTTTTTCTCGATATTTCAATCAAATAAAGGTTGTTTTTCTCAAATTTACTATATTTGTGCTCAGTTTGAAGCCTCTGTAAGGATCACGTACTCAGTTTTTACGAAACATAAAATCGCGAAAAAAGTGAATTTTAAAATCCTGGGCTATAGTCCACGAAAAAAGATGGCAAAAGGCGATTTTTGCCTCTAACTTTTTTCTCGATATTTCAATCAAATAAAGGTTGTTTTTCTCAAATTTACTATATTTGTGCTCAGTTTGAAGCCTCTGTAAGGATCACGTACTCAGTTTTTACGAAACATAAAATCGCGAAAAAAGTGAATTTTAAAATCCTGGGCTATAGTCCACGAAAAAAGGTGAAAAAAGGCGATTTTTGCCTCTCACTTTTTTCTCGATATTTCAATCAAATAAAGGTTGTTTTTCTCAAATTAACTATATTTGTGCTCAGTTTGAAGCCTCTGTTAGGATCACGTACTCAGTTTTTACGAAACATAAAATCGCGAAAAAAGTGAATTTTAAAATCCTGGGCTATAGTCCACGAAAAAAGATGGAAAAAGGCGATTTTTGCCTCTAACTTTTTTCTCGATATTTCAATCAAATAAAGGTTGTTTTTCTCAAATTTACTATATTTGTGCTCAGTTTGAAGCCTCTGTAAGGATCACGTACTTAGTTTTTACGAAACATAAAACCGCGAAAAAAGTGAATTTTAAAATCCTGGGCTATAGTCCACGAAAAAAGATGGAAAAAGGCGATTTTTGCCTCTAACTTTTTTCTCGATATTTCAATCAAATAAAGGTTGTTTTTCTCAAATTAACTATATTTGTGCTCAGTTTGAAGCCTCTGTAAGGATCACGTACTCAGTTTTTACGAAACATAAAATCGCGAAAAAAGTGAATTTTAAAATCCTGGGCTATAGTCCACGAAAAAAGATGGAAAAAGGCGATTTTTGCCTCTAACTTTTTTCTCGATATTTCAATCAAATAAAGGTTGTTTTTCTCAAATTTACTATATTTGTGCTCAGTTTGAAGCCTCTGTAAGGATCACGTACTTAGTTTTTACGAAACATAAAACCGCGAAAAAAGTGAATTTTAAAATCCTGGGCTATTGTCCACGAAAAAAGATGAAAAAAGGCGATTTTTGCCTCTAACTTTTTTCTCGATATTTCAATCAAATAAAGGTTGTTTTTCTCAAATTTTCTATATTTGTGCTCAGTCTGAAGCCTCTTTAAGGATCACGTACTCAGTTTTTACGAAACATAAAATCGCGAAAAAAGTGAATTTTAAAATCCTGGGCTATAGTCCACGAAAAAAGATGGAAAAAGGCGATTTTTGCCTCTAACTTTTTTCTCGATATTTCAATCAAATAAAGGTTGTTTTTCTCAAATTTACTTTATTCGTGCTCAGTTTGAAGCCTCTGTAAGGATCACGTACTCAGTTTTTACGAAACAAAATCGCGAAAAAAGTGAATTTTAAAATCCTGAGCTATAGTCCACGAAAAAGATGAAAAAATGCGATTTTTGCCTCTAACTTTTTTCTCGATATTTCAATCAAATAAAGGTTGTTTTTCTCAAATTTACTATATTTGTGCTCAGTTTGAAGCCTCTGTAAGGATCACGTACTCAGTTTTTACGAAACATAAAATCGCGAAAAAAGTGAATTTTAAAATCCTGGGCTATAGTCCACGAAAAAAGATGAAAAAAGGCGATTTTTGCCTCTAACTTTTTTCTCGATATTTCAATCAAATAAAGGTTGTTTTTCTCAAATTTGCTATATTTGTGCTCAGTCTGAAGCCTCTTTAAGGATCACGTACTCAGTTTTTACGAAACATAAAATCGCGAAAAAAGTGAATTTTAAAATCCTGGGCTATAGTCCACGAAAAAAGGTGAAAAAAGGCGATTTTTGCCTCTCACTTTTTTCTCGATATTTCAATCAAATAAAGGTTGTTTTTCTCAAATTTACTATATTTGTGCTCAGTTTGAAGCCTCTGTAAGGATCACGTACTCAGTTTTTACGAAACATAAAATCGCGAAAAAAGTGAATTTTAAAATCCTGGGCTATAGTCCACGAAAAAAGATGGAAAAAGGCGATTTTTGCCTCTAACTTTTTTCTCGATATTTCAATCAAATAAAGGTTGTTTTTCTCAAATTTACTATATATGTGCTCAGTTTGAAGCCTCTGTAAGGATCACGTACTCAGTTTTTACGAAACATAAAATCGCGAAAAAAGTGAATTTTAAAATCCTGGGCTATAGTCCACGAAAAAAGATGAAAAAAGGCGATTTTTGCCTCTAACTTTTTTCTCGATATTTCAATCAAATAAAGGTTGTTTTTCTCAAATTTACTATATTTGTGCTCAGTTTGAAGCCTCTGTTAGGATCACGTACTCAGTTTTTACGAAACATAAAATCGCGAAAAAAGTGAATTTTAAAATCCTGGGCTATAGTCCACGAAAAAAGATGGAAAAAGGCGATTTTTGCCTCTAACTTTTTTCTCGATATTTCAATCAAATAAAGGTTGTTTTTCTCAAATTTACTATATTTGTGCTCAGTTTGAAGCCTCTGTAAGGATCACGTACTCAGTTTTTACGAAACATAAAATCGCGAAAAAAGTGAATTTTAAAATCCTGGGCTATAGTCCACGAAAAAAGATGGAAAAAGGCGATTTTTGCCTCTAACTTTTTTCTCGATATTTCAATCAAATAAAGGTTGTTTTTCTCAAATTTACTATATTTGTGCTCAGTTTGAAGCCTCTGTAAGGATCACGTACTTAGTTTTTACGAAACATAAAACCGCGAAAAAAGTGAATTTTAAAATCCTGGGCTATAGTCCACGAAAAAAGATGAAAAAAGGCGATTTTTGCCTCTAACTTTTTTCTCGATATTTCAATCAAATAATGGTTGTTTTTCTCAAATTTTCTATATTTGTGCTCAGTCTGAAGCCTCTTTAAGGATCACGTACTCAGTTTTTACGAAACATAAAATCGCGAAAAAAGTGAATTTTAAAATCCTGGGCTATAGTCCACGAAAAAAGATGAAAAAAGGCGATTTTTGCCTCTAACTTTTTTCTCGATATTTCAATCAAATAAAGGTTGTTTTTCTCAAATTTACTATATTTGTGCTCAGTTTGAAGCCTCTGTAAGGATCACGTACTCAGTTTTTACGAAACATAAAATCGCGAAAAAAGTGAATTTTAAAATCCTGGGCTATAGTCCACGAAAAAAGATGGAAAAAGGCGATTTTTGCCTCTAACTTTTTTCTCGATATTTCAATCAAATAAAGGTTGTTTTTCTCAAATTTACTATATTTGTGCTCAGTTTGAAGCCTCTGTAAGGATCACGTACTCAGTTTTTACGAAACATAAAATCGCGAAAAAAGTGAATTTTAAAATCCTGGGCTATAGTCCACGAAAAAAGATGGAAAAAGGCGATTTTTGCCTCTAACTTTTTTCTCGATATTTCAATCAAATAAAGGTTGTTTTTCTCAAATTTACTATATTTGTGCTCAGTTTGAAGCCTCTGTAAGGATCACGTACTCAGTTTTTACGAAACATAAAATCGCGAAAAAAGTGAATTTTAAAATCCTGGGCTATAGTCCACGAAAAAAGATGGCAAAAGGCGATTTTTGCCTCTAACTTTTTTCTCGATATTTCAATCAAATAAAGGTTGTTTTTCTCAAATTTACTATATTTGTGCTCAGTTTGAAGCCTCTGTAAGGATCACGTACTCAGTTTTTACGAAACATAAAATCGCGAAAAAAGTGAATTTTAAAATCCTGGGCTATAGTCCACGAAAAAAGGTGAAAAAAGGCGATTTTTGCCTCTCACTTTTTTCTCGATATTTCAATCAAATAAAGGTTGTTTTTCTCAAATTTACTATATTTGTGCTCAGTTTGAAGCCTCTGTAAGGATCACGTACTCAGTTTTTACGAAACATAAAATCGCGAAAAAAGTGAATTTTAAAATCCTGGGCTATAGTCCACGAAAAAAGATGAAAAAAGGCGATTTTTGCCTCTAACTTTTTTCTCGATATTTCAATCAAATAAAGGTTGTTTTTCTCAAATTTACTATATTTGTGCTCAGTTTGAAGCCTCTGTAAGGATCACGTACTCAGTTTTTACGAAACATAAAATCGCGAAAAAAGTGAATTTTAAAATCCTGGGCTATAGTCCACGAAAAAAGATGGAAAAAGGCGATTTTTGCCTCTAACTTTTTTCTCGATATTTCAATCAAATAAAGGTTGTTTTTCTCAAATTTACTATATTTGTGCTCAGTTTGAAGCCTCTGTAAGGATCACGTACTCAGTTTTTACGAAACATAAAATCGCGAAAAAAGTGAATTTTAAAATCCTGGGCTATAGTCCACAAAAAAGATGGAAAAAGGCGATTTTTGCCTCTAACTTTTTTCTCGATATTTCAATCAAATAAAGGTTGTTTTTCTCAAATTAACTATATTTGTGCTCAGTTTGAAGCCTCTGTAAGGATCACGTACTCAGTTTTTACGAAACATAAAATCGCGAAAAAAGTGAATTTTAAAATCCTGGGCTATAGTCCACGAAAAAAGATGAAAAAAGGCGATTTTTGCCTCTAACTTTTTTCTCGATATTTCAATCAAATAAAGGTTGTTTTTCTCAAATTTACTATATTTGTGCTCAGTTTGAAGCCTCTGTAAGGATCACGTACTCAGTTTTTACGAAACATAAAATCGCGAAAAAAGTGAATTTTACGATCCTGGGCTATAGTCCACGAAAAAAGATGGAAAAAGGCGATTTTTGCCTCTAACTTTTTTCTCGATATTTCAATCAAATAAAGGTTGTTTTTCTCAAATTTACTATATTTGTGCTCAGTTTGAAGCCTCTGTAAGGATCACGTACTCAGTTTTTACGAAACATAAAATCGCGAAAAAAGTGAATTTTAAAATCCTGGGCTATAGTCCACGAAAAAAGATGAAAAAAGGCGATTTTTGCCTCTAACTTTTTTCTCGATATTTCAATCAAATAAAGGTTGTTTTTCTCAAATTTACTATATTTGTGCTCAGTTTGAAGCCTCTGTAAGGATCACGTACTCAGTTTTTACGAAACATAAAATCGCGAAAAAAGTGAATTTTAAAATCCTGGGCTATAGTCCACGAAAAAATATGGAAAAAGGCGATTTTTGCCTCTAACTTTTTTCTCGATATTTCAATCAAATAAAGGTTGTTTTTCTCAAATTTACTATATTTGTGCTCAGTTTGAAGCCTCTGTAAGGATCACGTACTCAGTTTTTACGAAACATAAAATCGCGAAAAAAGTGAATTTTAAAATCCTGGGCTATAGTCCACGAAAAAAGGTGAAAAAAGGCGATTTTTGCCTCTCACTTTTTTCTCGATATTTCAATCAAATAAAGGTTGTTTTTCTCAAATTTACTATATTTGTGCTCAGCTTGAAGCCTCTGTAAGGATCACGTACTCAGTTTTTACGAAACATAAAATCGCGAAAAAAGTGAATTTTAAAATCCTGGGCTATAGTCCACGAAAAAAGATGAAAAAAGGCGATTTTTGCCTCTAACTTTTTTCTCGATATTTCAATCAAATAAAGGTTGTTTTTCTCAAATTTACTATATTTGTGCTCGGTTTGAAGCCTCTGTAAGGATCACGTACTCAGTTTTTACGAAACATAAAATCGCGAAAAAAGTGAATTTTAAAATCCTGGGCTATAGTCCACGAAAAAAGGTGAAAAAAGGCGATAGAATAAAGGTTGTTTTTCTCAAATTTACTATATTTGTGCTCAGTTTGAAGCCTCTGTAAGGATCACGTACTCAGTTTTTACGAAACATAAAATCGCGAAAAAAGTGAATTTTAAAATCCTGGGCTATAGTCCACGAAAAAAGATGGAAAAAGGCGATTTTTGCCTCTAACTTTTTTCTCGATATTTCAATCAAATAAAGGTTGTTTTTCTCAAATTAACTATATTTGTGCTCAGTTTGAAGCCTCTGTAAGGATCACGTACTCAGTTTTTACGAAACATAAAATCGCGAAAAAAGTGAATTTTAAAATCCTGGGCTATAGTCCACGAAAAAAGATGAAAAAAGGCGATTTTTGCCTCTAACTTTTTTCTCGATATTTCAATCAAATAAAGGTTGTTTTTCTCAAATTTACTATATTTGTGCTCAGTTTGAAGCCTCTGTAAGGATCACGTACTCAGTTTTTACGAAACATAAAATCGCGAAAAAAGTGAATTTTAAAATCCTGGGCTATAGTCCACGAAAAAAGATGGAAAAAGGCGATTTTTGCCTCTAACTTTTTTCTCGATATTTCAATCAAATAAAGGTTGTTTTTCTCAAATTTACTATATTTGTGCTCAGTTTGAAGCCTCTTTAAGGATCACGTACTCAGTTTTTACGAAACATAAAATCGCGAAAAAAGTGAATTTTAAAATCCTGGGCTATAGTCCACGAAAAAAGATGAAAAAAGGCGATTTTTGCCTCTTACTTTTTTCTCGATATTTCAATCAAATAAAGGTTGTTTTTCTCAAATTTACTATATTTGTGCTCAGTTTGAAGCCTCTGTAAGGATCACGTACTCAGTTTTTACGAAACATAAAATCGCGAAAAAAGTGAATTTTAAAATCCTGGGCTATAGTCCACGAAAAAAGGTGAAAAAAGGCGATTTTTGCCTCTAACTTTTTTCTCGATATTTCAATCAAATAAAGGTTGTTTTTCTCAAATTTACTATATTTGTGCTCAGTTTGAAGCCTCTGTAAGGATCACGTACTCAGTTTTTACGAAACATAAAATCGCGAAAAAAGTGAATTTTAAAATCCTGGGCTATAGTCCACGAAAAAAGGTGAAAAAAGGCGATTTTTGCCTCTCACTTTTTTCTCGATATTTCAATCAAATAAAGGTTGTTTTTCTCAAATTTACTATATTTGTGCTCAGTTTGAAGCCTCTGTAAGGATCACGTACTCAGTTTTTACGAAACATAAAATCGCGAAAAAAGTGAATTTTAAAATCCTGGGCTATAGTCCACGAAAAAAGATGGAAATAGGCGATTTTTGCCTCTAACTTTTTTCTCGATATTTCAATCAAATAAAGGTTGTTTTTCTCAAATTTACTATATTTGTGCTCAGTTTGAAGCCTCTGTAAGGATCACGTACTCAGTTTTTACGAAACATAAAATCGCGAAAAAAGTGAATTTTAAAATCCTGGGCTATAGTCCACGAAAAAAGATGAAAAAAGGCGATTTTTGCCTCTAACTTTTTTCTCGATATTTCAATCAAATAAAGGTTGTTTTTCTCAAATTTACTATATTTGTGCTCAGTTTGAAGCCTCTGTAAGGATCACGTACTCAGTTTTTACGAAACATAAAATCGCGAAAAAAGTGAATTTTAAAATCCTGGGCTATAGTCCACGAAAAAAGATGAAAAAAGGCGATTTTTGCCTCTTACTTTTTTCTCGATATTTCAATCAAATAAAGGTTGTTTTTCTCAAATTTACTATATTTGTGCTCAGTTTGAAGCCTCTGTAAGGATCACGTACTCAGTTTTTACGAAACATAAAATCGCGAAAAAAGTGAATTTTAAAATCCTGGGCTATAGTCCACGAAAAAAGGTGAAAAAAGGCGATTTTTGCCTCTCACTTTTTTCTCGATATTTCAATCAAATAAAGGTTGTTTTTCTCAAATTTACTATATTTGTGCTCAGTTTGAAGCCTCTGTAAGGATCACGTACTCAGTTTTTACGAAACATAAAATCGCGAAAAAAGTGAATTTTAAAATCCTGGGCTATAGTCCACGAAAAAAGATGAAAAAAGGCGATTTTTGCCTCTAACTTCTAACTTTTTTCTCGATATTTCAATCAAATAAAGGTTGTTTTTTCTCAAATTTACTATATTCTGTGCTCAGTTTGAAGCCTCTGTAAGGATCACGTACTCAGTTTTTACGAAACATAAAATCGCGAAAAAAGTGAATTTTAAATCCTGGGCTATAGTCCACGAAAAAAGATGGAAAAAGGCGATTTTTGCCTCTAACTTTTTCTCTCGATATTTCAATCAAATAAAGGTTGTTTTTCTCAAATTTGCCTATATTTGTGCTCAGTTTGAAGCCTCTGTAAGGATCACGTACTCAGTTTTTACGAAACATAAAATCGCGAAAAAAGTGAATTTTAAAATCCTGGGCTATAGTCCACGAAAAAAGATGGAGAAAAGGCGATTTTTGCCTCTAACTTTTTTCTCGATATTTCAATCAAATAAAGGTTGTTTTTCTCAATTTGCTATATTTGTGCTCAGTTTGAAGCCTCTGTAAGGATCACGTACTCAGTTTTTACGAAACATAAAATCACGAAAAAAGTGAATTTTAAAATCCTGGGCTATAGTCCACGAAAAAAGATGAAAAAAGGCGATTTTTGCCTCTAACTTTTTTCTCGTATTTCAATCAAATAAGGTTGTTTTTCTCAAACCTATATTTGCTATATTTGTGCTCAGTTTGAAGCCTCTGTAAGGATCACGTACTCAGTTTTTACGAAACATAAAATCGCGAAAAAAGTGAATTTTAAAATCCTGGGCTATAGTCCACGAAAAAGATGGAAAAAGGCGATTTTTGCCTCTAACTTTTTTCTCGATATTTCAATCAAATAAAGGTTGTTTTTCTCAAATTTGCTATATTTGTGCTCAGTTTGAAGCCTCTGTAAGGATCACGTACTCAGTTTTTACGAAACATAAAATCACGAAAAAGTGAATTTTAAAATCCTGGGCTATAGTCCACGAAAAAAGATGAAAAAGGCGATTTTTGCCTCTAACTTTTTTCTCGATATTTCAATCAAATAAAGGTTGTTTTTCTCAAATTTGCTATATTTGTGCTCAGTTTGAAGCCTCTGTAAGGATCACGTACTCAGTTTTTACGAACATAAAATCGCGAAAAAAGTGAATTTTAAAATCTGGGCTATAGTCCACGAAAAAAGATGAAAAAAGGCGATTTTGCCTCTAACTTTTTTCTCGATATTTCAATCAAATAAAGGTTGTTTTTCTCAAATTTGCTATATTTGTGCTCAGTCTGAAGCCTCTTTAAGGATCACGTACTCAGTTTTTACGAAACATAAAATCGCGAAAAAAGTGAATTTAAAATCCTGGGCTATAGTCCACGAAAAAAGATGGAAAAAGGCGATTTTCGCCTCTAACTTTTTTCTCGATATTTCAATCAAATAAAGGTTGTTTTTCTCAAATTTACTATATTTGTGCTCAGTTTGAAGCCTCTGTAAGGATCACGTACTCAGTTTTTACGAAACATAAAATCGCGAAAAAAGTGAATTTAAAATCCTGGGCTATAGTCCACGAAAAAGATGGAAAAAGGCGATTTTTGCCTCTAACTTTTTCTCGATATTTCAATCAAATAAAGGTTGTTTTTCTCAAATTTACTATATTTGTGCTCAGTTTGAAGCCTCTGTAAGGATCACGTACTCAGTTTTTACGAAACATAAAATCGCGAAAAAGTGAATTTTAAAATCCTGGGCTATAGTCACGAAAAAAGATGAAAAAAGGCGATTTTTGCCTCTAACTTTTTTCTCGATATTTTCAATCAAATAAAGGTTGTTTTTCTCAATTTACTATATTTGTGCTCAGTTTGAAGCCTCTGTAAGGATCACGTACTCAGTTTTTACGAAACATAAAATCGCGAAAAAAGTGAATTTTAAAATCCTGGGCTATAGTCCACGAAAAAAGATGGAAAAAGGCGATTTTTGCCTCTAACTTTTTTCTCGATATTTCAATCAAATAAAGGTTGTTTTTCTCAAATTTACTATATTTGTGCTCAGTTTGAAGCCTCTGTAAGGATCACGTACTCAGTTTTTACGAAACATAAAATCGCGAAAAAAGTGAATTTAAAATCCTGGGCTATAGTCCACGAAAAAAGATGAAAAAGGCGATTTTAGCCTCTAACTTTTTCTCGATATTTCAATCAAATAAAGTTGTTTTTCTCAAATTTGCTATATTTGTGCTCAGTTTGAAGCCTCTGTAAGGATCACGTACTCAGTTTTTTACGAAACATAAAATCGCGAAAAAAGTGAATTTTAAAATCCTGGGCTATAGTCCACGAAAAAAGATGAAAAAAGGCGATTTTTGCCTCTAACTTTTTTCTCGATATTTCAATCAAATAAAGGTTGTTTTTCTCAAACCTATATTTGCTATATTTGTGCTCAGTTTGAAGCCTCTGTAAGGATCACGTACTCAGTTTTTACGAAACATAAAATCGCGAAAAAAGTGAATTTTAAAATCCTGGGCTATAGTCCACGAAAAAAGATGAAAAAAGGCGATTTTTGCCTCTAACTTTTTTCTCGATATTTCAATCAATAAAGGTTGTTTTTCTCAAATTTACTATATTTGTGCTCAGTTTGAAGCCTCTGTAAGGATCACGTACTCAGTTTTACGAAACATAAAATCGCGAAAAAAGTGAATTTTAAAATCCTGGGCTATAGTCACGAAAAAAGGTGAAAAAAGGCGATTTTTGCCTCTAACTTTTTTCTCGATATTTCATCAAATAAAGGTTGTTTTTCTCAAATTACTATATTTGTGCTCAGTTTGAAGCCTCTGTAAGGATCACGTACTCAGTTTTTACGAAACATAAAATCGCGAAAAAAGTGAATTTTAAAATCCTGGGCTATAGTCCACAGATGGAAAAAGGCGATTTTTGCCTCTAACTTTTTTCTCGATATTTCAATCAAATAAAGGTTGTTTTTCTCAAATTTACTATATTTGTGCTCAGTTTGAAGCCTCTGTAAGGATCACGTACTCAGTTTTTACGAAACATAAAATCGCGAAAAAAGTGAATTTTAAAATCCTGGGCTATAGTCCACGAAAAAAGATGGAAAAAGGCGATTTTTGCCTCTAACTTTTTTCTCGATATTTCAATCAAATAAAGGTTGTTTTTCTCAAATTTGCTATATTTGTGCTCAGTTTGAAGCCTCTGTAAGGATCACGTACTCAGTTTTTACGAAACATAAAATCGCGAAAAAAGTGAATTTTAAAATCCTGGGCTATAGTCCACGAAAAAAGATGGAAAAAGGCGATTTTTGCCTCTAACTTTTTTCTCGATATTTCAATCAAATAAAGGTTGTTTTTCTCAAATTTGCTATATTTGTGCTCAGTTTGAAGCCTCTGTAAGGATCACGTACTCAGTTTTTACGAAACATAAAATCACGAAAAAAGTGAATTTTAAAATCCTGGGCTATAGTCCACGAAAAAAGATGAAAAAAGGCGATTTTTGCCTCTAACTTTTTTCTCGATATTTCAATCAAATAAAGGTTGTTTTTCTCAAACCTATATTTGCTATATTTGTGCTCAGTTTGAAGCCTCTGTAAGGATCACGTACTCAGTTTTTACGAAACATAAAATCGCGAAAAAAGTGAATTTTAAAATCCTGGGCTATAGTCCACGAAAAAAGATGGAAAAAGGCGATTTTTGCCTCTAACTTTTTTCTCGATATTTCAATCAAATAAAGGTTGTTTTTCTCAAATTTGCTATATTTGTGCTCAGTTTGAAGCCTCTGTAAGGATCACGTACTCAGTTTTTACGAAACATAAAATCACGAAAAAAGTGAATTTTAAAATCCTGGGCTATAGTCCACGAAAAAAGATGAAAAAAGGCGATTTTTGCCTCTAACTTTTTTCTCGATATTTCAATCAAATAAAGGTTGTTTTTCTCAAATTTGCTATATTTGTGCTCAGTTTGAAGCCTCTGTAAGGATCACGTACTCAGTTTTTACGAAACATAAAATCGCGAAAAAAGTGAATTTTAAAATCCTGGGCTATAGTCCACGAAAAAAGATGAAAAAAGGCGATTTTTGCCTCTAACTTTTTTCTCGATATTTCAATCAAATAAAGGTTGTTTTTCTCAAATTTGCTATATTTGTGCTCAGTCTGAAGCCTCTTTAAGGATCACGTACTCAGTTTTTACGAAACATAAAATCGCGAAAAAAGTGAATTTTAAAATCCTGGGCTATAGTCCACGAAAAAAGATGGAAAAAGGCGATTTTCGCCTCTAACTTTTTTCTCGATATTTCAATCAAATAAAGGTTGTTTTTCTCAAATTTACTATATTTGTGCTCAGTTTGAAGCCTCTGTAAGGATCACGTACTCAGTTTTTACGAAACATAAAATCGCGAAAAAAGTGAATTTTAAAATCCTGGGCTATAGTCCACGAAAAAAGATGGAAAAAGGCGATTTTTGCCTCTAACTTTTTTCTCGATATTTCAATCAAATAAAGGTTGTTTTTCTCAAATTTACTATATTTGTGCTCAGTTTGAAGCCTCTGTAAGGATCACGTACTCAGTTTTTACGAAACATAAAATCGCGAAAAAAGTGAATTTTAAAATCCTGGGCTATAGTCCACGAAAAAAGATGAAAAAAGGCGATTTTTGCCTCTAACTTTTTTCTCGATATTTCAATCAAATAAAGGTTGTTTTTCTCAAATTTACTATATTTGTGCTCAGTTTGAAGCCTCTGTAAGGATCACGTACTCAGTTTTTACGAAACATAAAATCGCGAAAAAAGTGAATTTTAAAATCCTGGGCTATAGTCCACGAAAAAAGATGGAAAAAGGCGATTTTTGCCTCTAACTTTTTTCTCGATATTTCAATCAAATAAAGGTTGTTTTTCTCAAATTTACTATATTTGTGCTCAGTTTGAAGCCTCTGTAAGGATCACGTACTCAGTTTTTACGAAACATAAAATCGCGAAAAAAGTGAATTTTAAAATCCTGGGCTATAGTCCACGAAAAAAGATGGAAAAAGGCGATTTTAGCCTCTAACTTTTTTCTCGATATTTCAATCAAATAAAGGTTGTTTTTCTCAAATTTGCTATATTTGTGCTCAGTTTGAAGCCTCTGTAAGGATCACGTACTCAGTTTTTACGAAACATAAAATCGCGAAAAAAGTGAATTTTAAAATCCTGGGCTATAGTCCACGAAAAAAGATGGAAAAAGGCGATTTTAGCCTCTAACTTTTTTCTCGATATTTCAATCAAATAAAGGTTGTTTTTCTCAAATTTGCTATATTTGTGCTCAGTTTGAAGCCTCTGTAAGGATCACGTACTCAGTTTTTACGAAACATAAAATCACGAAAAAAGTGAATTTTAAAATCCTGGGCTATAGTCCACGAAAAAAGATGAAAAAAGGCGATTTTTGCCTCTAACTTTTTTCTCGATATTTCAATCAAATAAAGGTTGTTTTTCTCAAATTTACTATATTTGTGCTCAGTTTGAAGCCTCTGTAAGGATCACGTACTCAGTTTTTACGAAACATAAAATCGCGAAAAAAGTGAATTTTAAAATCCTGGGCTATAGTCCACGAAAAAAGATGGAAAAAGGCGATTTTTGCCTCTAACTTTTTTCTCGATATTTCAATCAAATAAAGGTTGTTTTTCTCAAATTTACTATATTTGTGCTCAGTTTGAAGCCTCTGTAAGGATCACGTACTCAGTTTTTACGAAACATAAAATCGCGAAAAAAGTGAATTTTAAAATCCTGGGCTATAGTCCACGAAAAAAGATGGAAAAAGGCGATTTTTGCCTCTAACTTTTTTCTCGATATTTCAATCAAATAAAGGTTGTTTTTCTCAAATTTGCTATATTTGTGCTCAGTTTGAAGCCTCTGTAAGGATCACGTACTCAGTTTTTACGAAACATAAAATCGCGAAAAAAGTGAATTTTAAAATCCTGGGCTATAGTCCACGAAAAAAGATGGAAAAAGGCGATTTTTGCCTCTAACTTTTTTCTCGATATTTCAATCAAATAAAGGTTGTTTTTCTCAAATTTGCTATATTTGTGCTCAGTTTGAAGCCTCTGTAAGGATCACGTACTCAGTTTTTACGAAACATAAAATCACGAAAAAAGTGAATTTTAAAATCCTGGGCTATAGTCCACGAAAAAAGATGAAAAAAGGCGATTTTTGCCTCTAACTTTTTTCTCGATATTTCAATCAAATAAAGGTTGTTTTTCTCAAATTTGCTATATTTGTGCTCAGTTTGAAGCCTCTGTAAGGATCACGTACTCAGTTTTTACGAAACATAAAATCGCGAAAAAAGTGAATTTTAAAATCCTGGGCTATAGTCCACGAAAAAAGATGGAAAAAGGCGATTTTTGCCTCTAACTTTTTTCTCGATATTTCAATCAAATAAAGGTTGTTTTTCTCAAATTTGCTATATTTGTGCTCAGTTTGAAGCCTCTGTAAGGATCACGTACTCAGTTTTTACGAAACATAAAATCACGAAAAAAGTGAATTTTAAAATCCTGGGCTATAGTCCACGAAAAAAGATGAAAAAAGGCGATTTTTGCCTCTAACTTTTTTCTCGATATTTCAATCAAATAAAGGTTGTTTTTCTCAAATTTGCTATATTTGTGCTCAGTTTGAAGCCTCTGTAAGGATCACGTACTCAGTTTTTACGAAACATAAAATCGCGAAAAAAGTGAATTTTAAAATCCTGGGCTATAGTCCACGAAAAAAGATGAAAAAAGGCGATTTTTGCCTCTAACTTTTTTCTCGATATTTCAATCAAATAAAGGTTGTTTTTCTCAAATTTGCTATATTTGTGCTCAGTCTGAAGCCTCTTTAAGGATCACGTACTCAGTTTTTACGAAACATAAAATCGCGAAAAAAGTGAATTTTAAAATCCTGGGCTATAGTCCACGAAAAAAGATGGAAAAAGGCGATTTTCGCCTCTAACTTTTTTCTCGATATTTCAATCAAATAAAGGTTGTTTTTCTCAAATTTACTATATTTGTGCTCAGTTTGAAGCCTCTGTAAGGATCACGTACTCAGTTTTTACGAAACATAAAATCGCGAAAAAAGTGAATTTTAAAATCCTGGGCTATAGTCCACGAAAAAAGATGGAAAAAGGCGATTTTTGCCTCTAACTTTTTTCTCGATATTTCAATCAAATAAAGGTTGTTTTTCTCAAATTTACTATATTTGTGCTCAGTTTGAAGCCTCTGTAAGGATCACGTACTCAGTTTTTACGAAACATAAAATCGCGAAAAAAGTGAATTTTAAAATCCTGGGCTATAGTCCACGAAAAAAGATGAAAAAAGGCGATTTTTGCCTCTAACTTTTTTCTCGATATTTCAATCAAATAAAGGTTGTTTTTCTCAAATTTACTATATTTGTGCTCAGTTTGAAGCCTCTGTAAGGATCACGTACTCAGTTTTTACGAAACATAAAATCGCGAAAAAAGTGAATTTTAAAATCCTGGGCTATAGTCCACGAAAAAAGATGGAAAAAGGCGATTTTTGCCTCTAACTTTTTTCTCGATATTTCAATCAAATAAAGGTTGTTTTTCTCAAATTTACTATATTTGTGCTCAGTTTGAAGCCTCTGTAAGGATCACGTACTCAGTTTTTACGAAACATAAAATCGCGAAAAAAGTGAATTTTAAAATCCTGGGCTATAGTCCACGAAAAAAGATGGAAAAAGGCGATTTTAGCCTCTAACTTTTTTCTCGATATTTCAATCAAATAAAGGTTGTTTTTCTCAAATTTGCTATATTTGTGCTCAGTTTGAAGCCTCTGTAAGGATCACGTACTCAGTTTTTACGAAACATAAAATCACGAAAAAAGTGAATTTTAAAATCCTGGGCTATAGTCCACGAAAAAAGATGAAAAAAGGCGATTTTTGCCTCTAACTTTTTTCTCGATATTTCAATCAAATAAAGGTTGTTTTTCTCAAATTTACTATATTTGTGCTCAGTTTGAAGCCTCTGTAAGGATCACGTACTCAGTTTTTACGAAACATAAAATCGCGAAAAAAGTGAATTTTAAAATCCTGGGCTATAGTCCACGAAAAAAGATGAAAAAAGGCGATTTTTGCCTCTAACTTTTTTCTCGATATTTCAATCAAATAAAGGTTGTTTTTCTCAAATTTGCTATATTTGTGCTCAGTTTGAAGCCTCTGTAAGGATCACGTACTCAGTTTTTACGAAACATAAAATCGCGAAAAAAGTGAATTTTAAAATCCTGGGCTATAGTCCACGAAAAAAGATGGAAAAAGGCGATTTTTGCCTCTAACTTTTTTCTCGATATTTCAATCAAATAAAGGTTGTTTTTCTCAAATTTACTATATTTGTGCTCAGTTTGAAGCCTCTGTAAGGATCACGTACTCAGTTTTTACGAAACATAAAATCGCGAAAAAAGTGAATTTTAAAATCCTGGGCTATAGTCCACGAAAAAAGATGAAAAAAGGCGATTTTTGCCTCTAACTTTTTTCTCGATATTTCAATCAAATAAAGGTTGTTTTTCTCAAATTTACTATATTTGTGCTCAGTTTGAAGCCTCTGTAAGGATCACATACTCAGTTTTTACGAAACATAAAATCGCGAAAAAAGTGAATTTTAAAATCCTGGGCTATAGTCCACGAAAAGAGATGAAAAAAGGCGATTTTTGCCTCTAACTTTTTTCTCGATATTTCAATCAAATAAAGGTTGTTTTTCTCAAATTTACTATATTTGTGCTCAGTTTGAAGCCTCTGTAAGGATCACGTACTCAGTTTTTACGAAACATAAAATCGCGAAACAAGTGAATTTTAAAATCCTGGGCTATAGTCCACGAAAAAAGATGAAAAAAGGCGATTTTTGCCTCTAACTTTTTTCTCGATATTTCAATCAAATAAAGGTTGTTTTTCTCAAATTTGCTATATTTGTGCTCAGTCTGAAGCCTCTTTAAGGATCACGTACTCAGTTTTTACGAAACATAAAATCGCGAAAAAAGTGAATTTTAAAATCCTGGGCTATAGTCCACGAAAAAAGGTGAAAAAAGGCGATTTTTGCCTCTCACTTTTTTCTCGATATTTCAATCAAATAAAGGTTGTTTTTCTCAAATTTACTATATTTGTGCTCAGTTTGAAGCCTCTGTAAGGATCACGTACTCAGTTTTTACGAAACATAAAATCGCGAAAAAAGTGAATTTTAAAATCCTGGGCTATAGTCCACGAAAAAAGATGAAAAAAGGCGATTTTTGCCTCTAACTTTTTTCTCGATATTTCAATCAAATAAAGGTTGTTTTTCTTAAATTTACTATATTTGTGCTCAGTTTGAAGCCTCTGTAAGGATCACGTACTCAGTTTTTACGAAACATAAAATCGCGAAAAAAGTGAATTTTAAAATCCTGGGCTATAGTCCACGAAAAAAGGTGAAAAAAAGGCGATTTTTGCCTCTCACTTTTTTCTCGATATTTCAATCAAATAAAGGTTGTTTTTCTCAAATTTACTATATTTGTGCTCAGTTTGAAGCCTCTGTAAGGATCACGTACTCAGTTTTTACGAAACATAAAATCGCGAAAAAAGTGAATTTTAAAATCCTGGGTTATAGTCCACGAAAAAAGATGGAAAAAGGCGATTTTTGCCTCTAACTTTTTTCTCGATATTTCAATCAAATAAAGGTTGTTTTTCTCAAATTTACTATATTTGTGCTCAGTTTGAAGCCTCTGTAAGGATCACGTACTCAGTTTTTACGAAACATAAAATCGCGAAACAAGTGAATTTTAAAATCCTGGGCTATAGTCCACGAAAAGAGATGAAAAAAGGCGATTTTTGCCTCTAACTTTTTTCTCGATATTTCAATCAAATAAAGGTTGTTTTTCTCAAATTTACTATATTTGTGCTCAGTTTGAAGCCTCTGTACGGATCACGTACTCAGTTTTTACGAAACATAAAATCGCGAAACAAGTGAATTTTAAAATCCTGGGCTATAGTCCACGAAAAAAGATGAAAAAAGGCGATTTTTGCCTCTAACTTTTTTCTCGATATTTCAATCAAATAAAGGTTGTTTTTCTTAAATTTACTATATTTGTGCTCAGTTTGAAGCCTCTGTAAGGATCACGTACTCAGTTTTTACGAAACATAAAATCGCGAAAAAAGTGAATTTTAAAATCCTGGGCTATAGTCCACGAAAAAAGGTGAAAAAAAGGCGATTTTTGCCTCTCACTTTTTTCTCGATATTTCAATCAAATAAAGGTTGTTTTTCTCAAATTTACTATATTTGTGCTCAGTTTGAAGCCTCTGTAAGGATCACGTACTCAGTTTTTACGAAACATAAAATCGCGAAAAAAGTGAATTTTAAAATCCTGGGTTATAGTCCACGAAAAAAGATGGAAAAAGGCGATTTTTGCCTCTAACTTTTTTCTCGATATTTCAATCAAATAAAGGTTGTTTTTCTCAAATTTACTATATTTGTGCTCAGTTTGAAGCCTCTGTAAGGATCACGTACTCAGTTTTTACGAAACATAAAATCGCGAAAAAAGTGAATTTTAAAATCCTGGGCTATAGTCCACGAAAAGAGATGAAAAAAGGCGATTTTTGCCTCTAACTTTTTTCTCGATATTTCAATCAAATAAAGGTTGTTTTTCTCAAATTTACTATATTTGTGCTCAGTTTGAAGCCTCTGTAAGGATCACGTACTCAGTTTTTACGAAACATAAAATCGCGAAACAAGTGAATTTTAAAATCCTGGGCTGTAGTCCACGAAAAAAGATGAAAAAAGGCGATTTTTGCCTCTAACTTTTTTCTCGATATTTCAATCAAATAAAGGTTGTTTTTCTCAAATTTGCTATATTTGTGCTCAGTCTGAAGCCTCTTTAAGGATCACGTACTCAGTTTTTACGAAACATAAAATCGCGAAAAAAGTGAATTTTAAAATCCTGGGCTATAGTCCACGAAAAAAGGTGAAAAAAGGCGATTTTTGCCTCTCACTTTTTTCTCGATATTTCAATCAAATAAAGGTTGTTTTTCTCAAATTTACTATATTTGTGCTCAGTTTGAAGCCTCTGTAAGGATCACGTACTCAGTTTTTACGAAACATAAAATCGCGAAAAAAGTGAATTTTAAAATCCTGGGCTATAGTCCACGAAAAAAGATGAAAAAAGGCGATTTTTGCCTCTAACTTTTTTCTCGATATTTCAATCAAATAAAGGTTGTTTTTCTTAAATTTACTATATTTGTGCTCAGTTTGAAGCCTCTGTAAGGATCACGTACTCAGTTTTTACGAAACATAAAATCGCGAAAAAAGTGAATTTTAAAATCCTGGGCTATAGTCCACGAAAAAAGGTGAAAAAAAGGCGATTTTTGCCTCTCACTTTTTTCTCGATATTTCAATCAAATAAAGGTTGTTTTTCTCAAATTTACTATATTTGTGCTCAGTTTGAAGCCTCTGTAAGGATCACGTACTCAGTTTTTACGAAACATAAAATCGCGAAAAAAGTGAATTTTAAAATCCTGGGTTATAGTCCACGAAAAAAGATGGAAAAAGGCGATTTTTGCCTCTAACTTTTTTCTCGATATTTCAATCAAATAAAGGTTATTTTTCTCAAATTTACTATATTTGTGCTCAGTTTGAAGCCTCTGTAAGGATCACGTACTCAGTTTTTACGAAACATAAAATCGCGAAAAAAGTGAATTTTAAAATCCTGGGCTATAGTCCACGAAAAAAGGTGAAAAAAGGCGATTTTTGCCTCTCACTTTTTTCTCGATATTTCAATCAAATAAAGGTTGTTTTTCTCAAATTAACTATATTTGTGCTCAGTTTGAAGCCTCTGTAAGGATCACGTACTCAGTTTTTACGAAACATAAAATCGCGAAAAAAGTGAATTTTAAAATCCTGGGCTATAGTCCACGTAAAAAGATGAAAAAAGGCGATTTTTGCCTCTAACTTTTTTCTCGATATTTCAATCAAATAAAGGTTGTTTTTCTCAAATTTACTATATTTGTGCTCAGTTTGAAGCCTCTGTAAGGATCACGTACTCAGTTTTTACGAAACATAAAATCGCGAAAAAAGTGAATTTTAAAATCCTGGGCTATAGTCCACGAAAAAAGATGAAAAAAGGCGATTTTTGCCTCTAACTTTTTTCTCGATATTTCAATCAAATAAAGGTTATTTTTCTCAAATTTACTATATTTGTGCTCAGTTTGAAGCCTCTGTAAGGATCACGTACTCAGTTTTTACGAAACATAAAATCGCGAAAAAAGTGAATTTTAAAATCCTGGGCTATAGTCCACGAAAAAAGATGAAAAAAGGCGATTTTTACCTCTAACTTTTTTCTCGATATTTCAATCAAATAAAGGTTGTTTTTCTCAAATTTACTATATTTGTGCTCAGTTTGAAGCCTCTGTAAGGATCACGTACTCAGTTTTTACGAAACATAAAATCGGGAAAAAAGTGAATTTTAAAATCCTGGGCTATAGTCCACGAAAAAAGATGAAAAAAGGCGATTTTTGCCTCTAACTTTTTTCTCGATATTTCAATCAAATAAAGGTTGTTTTTCTCAAATTTACTATATTTGTGCTCAGTTTGAAGCCTCTGTAAGGATCACGTACTCAGTTTTTACGAAACATAAAATCGCGAAAAAAGTGAATTTTAAAATCCTGGGCTATAGTCCACGAAAAAAGATGAAAAAAGGCGATTTTTGCCTGTAACTTTTTTCTCGATATTTCAATCAAATAAAGGTTGTTTTTCTCAAATTTACTATATTTGTGCTCAGTTTGAAGCCTCTGTAAGGATCACGTACTCAGTTTTTACGAAACATAAAATCGCGAAAAAAGTGAATTTTAAAATCCTGGGCTATAGTCCACGAAAAAAGATGAAAAAAGGCGATTTTTGCCTGTAACTTTTTTCTCGATATTTCAATCAAATAAAGGTTGTTTTTCTCAAATTTACTATATTTGTGCTCAGTTTGAAGCCTCTGTAAGGATCACGTACTCAGTTTTTACGAAACATAAAATCGCGAAAAAAGTGAATTTTAAAATCCTGGGCTATAGTCCACGAAAAAAGATGAAAAAAGGCGATTTTTGCCTCTAACTTTTTTCTCGATATTTCAATCAAATAAAGGTTATTTTTCTCAAATTTACTATATTTGTGCTCAGTTTGAAGCCTCTGTAAGGATCACGTACTCAGTTTTTACGAAACATAAAATCGCGAAAAAAGTGAATTTTAAAATCCTGGGCTATAGTCCACGAAAAAAGATGAAAAAAGGCGATTTTTACCTCTAACTTTTTTCTCGATATTTCAATCAAATAAAGGTTGTTTTTCTCAAATTTACTATATTTGTGCTCAGTTTGAAGCCTCTGTAAGGATCACGTACTCAGTTTTTACGAAACATAAAATCGGGAAAAAAGTGAATTTTAAAATCCTGGGCTATAGTCCACGAAAAAAGATGAAAAAAGGCGATTTTTGCCTCTAACTTTTTTCTCGATATTTCAATCAAATAAAGGTTGTTTTTCTCAAATTTACTATATTTGTGCTCAGTTTGAAGCCTCTGTAAGGATCACGTACTCAGTTTTTACGAAACATAAAATCGCGAAAAAAGTGAATTTTAAAATCCTGAGCTATAGTCCACGAAAAAAGATGAAAAAAGGCGATTTTTGCCTGTAACTTTTTTCTCGATATTTCAATCAAATAAAGGTTGTTTTTCTCAAATTTACTATATTTGTGCTCAGTTTGAAGCCTCTGTAAGGATCACGTACTCAGTTTTTACGAAACATAAAATCGCGAAAAAAGTGAATTTTAAAATCCTGGGCTATAGTCCACGAAAAAAGATGAAAAAAGGCGATTTTTGCCTCTAACTTTTTTCTTGATATTTCAATCAAATAAAGGTTGTTTTTCTCAAATTTACTATATTTTTGCTCAGTTTGAAGCCTCTGTAAGGATCACGTACTCAGTTTTTACGAAACATAAAATCGCGAAAAAAGTGAATTTTAAAATCCTGGGCTATAGTCCACGAAAAAAGATGAAAAAAGGCGATTTTTGCCTCTAACTTTTTTCTCGATATTTCAATCAATTAAAGGTTGTTTTTCTCAAATTTACTATATTTGTGCTCAGTTTGAAGCCTCTGTAAGGATCACGTACTCAGTTTTTACGAAAATTAAAATCGCGAAAAAAGTGAATTTTAAAATCCTGGGCTATAGTCCACGAAAAAAGATGAAAAAAGGCGATTTTTGCCTCTAACTTTTTTCTCGATATTTCAATCAAATAAAGGTTGTTTTTCTCAAATTTACTATATTTGTGCTCAGTTTGAAGCCTCTGTAAGGATCACGTACTCAGTTTTTACGAAACATAAAATCGCGAAAAAAGTGAATTTTAAAATCCTGGGCTATAGTCCACGAAAAAAGATGAAAAAAGGCGATTTTTGCCTCTAACTTTTTTCTCGATATTTCAATCAAATAAAGGTTGTTTTTCTCAAATTTACTATATTTGTGCTCAGTTTGAAGCCTCTGTAAGGATCACGTACTCAGTTTTTACGAAACATAAAATCGCGAAAAAAGTGAATTTTAAAATCCTGGGCTATAGTCCACGAAAAAAGATGAAAAAAGGCGATTTTTGCCTCTAACTTTTTGCTCGATATTTCAATCAAATAAAGGTTGTTTTTCTCAAATTTACTATATTTGTGCTCAGTTTGAAGCCTCTGTAAGGATCACGTACTCAGTTTTTACGAAACACAAAATCGCGAAAAAAGTGAATTTTAAAATCCTGGGCTATAGTCCACGAAAAAAAATGAAAAAAAGGCGATTTTTGCCTCTAACTTTTTTCTCGATATTTCCATCAAATAAATGTTGTTTTTCTAAAATTCACTATATTTGCGCTCAGTTTGAAGCCTCTGTAAGGATCACGTACTCAGTATTTACGAAACACAAAATCGCGAAAAAAGTGAATTTTAAAATCCTGGGCTATAGTCCACGAAAAAAAGATGAAAAAAGGCGATTTTTGCCTCTAACTTTTTTCTCGATATTTCAATCAAATAAAGGTTGTTTTTCTCAAATTTACTATATTTGTGCTCAGTTTGAAGCCTCTGTAAGGATCACGTACTCAGTTTTTACGAAACATAAAATCGCGAAAAAAGTGAATTTTAAAATCCTGGGCTATAGTCCACGAAAAAAGATGAAAAAAGCCGATTTTTGCCTCTAACTTTTTTCTCGATATTTCAATCAAATAAAGGTTGTTTTTCTCAAATTTACTATATTTGTGCTCAGTTTGAAGCCTCTGTAAGGATCACGTACTCAGTTTTTACGAAACATAAAATCGCGAAAAAAGTGAATTTTAAAATCCTGGGCTATAGTCCACGAAAAAAGATGAAAAAAGCCGATTTTTGCCTCTAACTTTTTTCTCGATATTTCAATCAAATAAAGGTTGTTTTTCTCAAATTTACTATATTTGTGCTCAGTTTGAAGCCTCTGTAAGGATCACGTACTCAGTTTTTACGAAACATAAAATCGCGAAAAAAGTGAATTTTAAAATCCTGGGCTATAGTCCACGAAAAAAGATGAAAAAAGCCGATTTTTGCCTCTAACTTTTTTCTCGATATTTCAATCAAATAAAGGTTGTTTTTCTCAAATGTACTATATTTGTGCTCAGTTTGAAGCCTCTGTAAGGATCACGTACTCATTTTTTACGAAACAAAATCGCGAAAAAAGTGAATTTTAAAATCCTGGGCTATAGTCCACGAAAAAAAGATGAAAAAAGGCGATTTTCGCCTCTAACTTTTTTCTCGATATTTCAATCAAATAAAGGTTGTTTTTCTCAAATTTACTATATTTGTGCTCAGTTTGAAGCCTCTGTAAGGATCACGTACTCAGTTTTTACGAAACATAAAATCGCGAAAAAAGTGAATTTTAAAATTCTGGGCTATAGTCCACGAAAAAAGATGAAAAAAGGCGATTTTTGCCTCTAACTTTTTTCTCGATATTTCAATCAAATAAAGGTTGTTTTTCTCAAATTTACTATATTTGTGCTCAGTTTGAAGCCTCTGTAAGGATCACGTACTCAGTTTTTACGAAACATAAAATCGCGAAAAAAGTGAATTTTAAAATCCTGGGCTATAGTCCACGAAAAAAGATGAAAAAAGGCGATTTTTGCCTCTAACTTTTTTCTCGATATTTCAATCAAATAAAGGTTGTTTTTCTAAAATTCACTATATTTGTGCTCAGTTTGAAGCCTCTGTAAGGATCACGTACTCAGTTTTTACGAAACATAAAATCGCGAAAAAAGTGAATTTTAAAATCCTGGGCTGTCCACGAAAAAAGATGAAAAAAGGCGATTTTTGCCTCTAACTTTTTGCTCGATATTTCAATCAAATGAAGGTTGTTTTTCTCAAATTTACTATATTTGTGCTCAGTTTGAAGCCTCTGTAAGGATCACGTACTCAGTTTTTACGAAACACAAAATCGCGATAAAAGTGAATTTTAAAATCCTGGGCTATAGTCCACGAAAAAAAGATGAAAAAAGGCGATTTTTGCCTCTAACTTTTTTCTCGATATTTCAATCAAATAAAGGTTGTTTTTCTCAAATTTACTATATTTGTGCTCAGTTTGAAGCCTCTGTAAGGATCACGTACTCAGTTTTTACGAAACATAAAATCGCGAAAAAAGTGAATTTTAAAATCCTGGGCTATAGTCCACGAAAAAAGATGAAAAAAGCCGATTTTTGCCTCTAACTTTTTTCTCGATATTTCAATCAAATAAAGGTTGTTTTTCTCAAATTTACTATATTTGTGCTCAGTTTGAAGCCTCTGTAAGGATCACGTACTCAGTTTTTACGAAACATAAAATCGCGAAAAAAGTGAATTTTAAAATCCTGGGCTATAGTCCACGAAAAAAGATGAAAAAAGCCGATTTTTGCCTCTAACTTTTTTCTCGATATTTCAATCAAATAAAGGTTGTTTTTCTCAAATTTACTATATTTGTGCTCAGTTTGAAGCCTCTGTAAGGATCACGTACTCAGTTTTTACGAAACATAAAATCGCGAAAAAAGTGAATTTTAAAATCCTGGGCTATAGTCCACGAAAAAAGATGAAAAAAGCCGATTTTTGCCTCTAACTTTTTTCTCGATATTTCAATCAAATAAAGGTTGTTTTTCTCAAATTTACTATATTTGTGCTCAGTTTGAAGCCTCTGTAAGGATCACGTACTCATTTTTTACGAAACAAAATCGCGAAAAAAGTGAATTTTAAAATCCTGGGCTATAGTCCACGAAAAAAAGATGAAAAAAGGCGATTTTCGCCTCTAACTTTTTTCTCGATATTTCAATCAAATAAAGGTTGTTTTTCTCAAATTTACTATATTTGTGCTCAGTTTGAAGCCTCTGTAAGGATCACGTACTCAGTTTTTACGAAACATAAAATCGCGAAAAAAGTGAATTTTAAAATCCTGGGCTATAGTCCACGAAAAAAGATGAAAAAAGGCGATTTTTGCCTCTAACTTTTTTCTCGATATTTCAATCAAATAAAGGTTGTTTTTCTCAAATTTACTATATTTGTGCTCAGTTTGAAGCCTCTGTAAGGATCACGTACTCAGTTTTTACGAAACATAAAATCGCGAAAAAAGTGAATTTTAAAATCCTGGGCTATAGTCCACGAAAAAAGATGAAAAAAGGCGATTTTTGCCTCTAACTTTTTTCTCGATATTTCAATCAAATAAAGGTTGTTTTTCTCAAATTTACTATATTTGTGCTCAGTTTGAAGCCTCTGTAAGGATCACGTACTCAGTTTTTACGAAACATAAAATCGCGAAAAAAGTGAATTTTAAAATCCTGGGCTATAGTCCACGAAAAAAGATGAAAAAAGGCGATTTTTGCCTCTAACTTTTTTCTCGATATTTCAATCAAATAAAGGTTGTTTTCCTCAAATTTACTATATTTGTGCTCAGTTTGAAGCCTTTGTAAGGATCACGTACTCAGTTTTTACGAAACATAAAATCGCGAAAAAAGTGAATTTTAAAATCCTGGGCTATAGTCCACGAAAAAAGATGAAAAAAGGCGATTTTTGCCTCTTACTTTTTTCTCGATATTTCAATCAAATAAAGGTTGTTTTTCTCAAATTTACTATATTTGTGCTCAGTTTGAAGCCTCTGTAAAGATCACGTACTCAGTTTTTACGAAACATAAAATCGCGAAAAAAGTGAATTTTAAAATCCTGGGCTATAGTCCACGAAAAAAGATGAAAAAAGGCGATTTTTGCCTCTAACTTTTTTCTCGATATTTCAATCAAATAAAGGTTGTTTTTCTCAAATTTACTATATTTGTGCTCAGTTTGAAGCCTCTGTAAGGATCACGTACTCAGTTTTTACGAAACATAAAATCGCGAAAAAAGTGAATTTTAAAATCCTGGGCTATAGTCCACGAAAAAAGATGAAAAAAGGCGATTTTTGCCTCTAACTTTTTTCTCGATATTTCAATCAAATAAAGGTTGTTTTTCTAAAATTCACTATTTTGCGCTCAGTTTGAAGCCTCTGTAAGGATCAATTACTCAGTTTTTACGAAACATAAAATCGCGAAAAAAGTGAATTTTAAAATCCTGGGCTATAGTCCGCGAAAAAAGATGAAAAAAGGCGATTTTTGCCTCTAACTTTTTTCTCGATATTTCAATCAAATAAAGGTTGTTTTTCTCAAATTTACAATATTTGTGCTCAGTTAGAAGCCTCTGTAAGGATCAAGTAGTCAGTTTTTACGAAACATAAAATCGCGAAAAAAGTGAATTTTAAAATCCTGGGCTATAGTCCACGAAAAAAGATGAAAAAAGGCGATTTTTGCCTCTAACTTTTTTCTCGATATTTCAATCAAATAAAGGTTGTTTTTCTCAAATTTACTATATTTGTGCTCAGTTTGAAGCCTCTGTAAGGATCACGTACTCAGTTTTTACGAAACATAAAATCGCGAAAAAAGTGAATTTTAAAATCCTGGGCTATAGTCCACGAAAAAAGATGAAAAAAGGCGATTTTTGCCTCTAACTTTTTTCTCGATATTTCAATCAAATAAAGGTTGTTTTTCTCAAATTTACTATATTTGTGCTCAGTTTGAAGCCTCTGTAAGGATCACGTACTCAGTTTTTACGAAACATAAAATCGCGAAAAAAGTGAATTTTAAAATCCTGGGCTATAGTCCACGAAAAAAGATGAAAAAAGGCGATTTTTGCCTCTAACTTTTTTCTCGATATTTCAATCAAATAAAGGTTGTTTTCCACAAATTTACTATATTTGTGCTCAGTTTGAAGCCTTTGTAAGGATCACGTACTCAGTTTTTACGAAACATAAAATCGCGAAAAAAGTGAATTTTAAAATCCTGGGCTATAGTCCACGAAAAAAGATGAAAAAAGGCGATTTTTGCCTCTTACTTTTTTCTCGATATTTCAATCAAATAAAGGTTGTTTTTCTCAAATTTACTATATTTGTGCTCAGTTTGAAGCCTCTGTAAGGATCACGTACTCAGTTTTTACGAAACATAAAATCGCGAAAAAAGTGAATTTTAAAATCCTGGGCTATAGTCCACGAAAAAAGATGAAAAAAGGCGATTTTTGCCTCTAACTTTTTTCTCGATATTTCAATCAAATAAAGGTTGTTTTTCTCAAATTAACTATATTTGTGCTCAGTTTGAAGCCTCTGTAAGGATCACGTACTCAGTTTTTACGAAACATAAAATCGCGAAAAAAGTGAATTTTAAAATCCTGGGCTATAGTCCACGAAAAAAGATGAAAAAAGGCGATTTTTGCCTCTAACTTTTTTCTCGATATTTCAATCAAATAAAGGTTGTTTTTCTAAAATTCACTATTTTGCGCTCAGTTTGAAGCCTCTGTAAGGATCAATTACTCAGTTTTTACGAAACATAAAATCGCGAAAAAAGTGAATTTTAAAATCCTGGGCTATAGTCCGCGAAAAAAGATGAAAAAAGGCGATTTTTGCCTCTAACTTTTTTCTCGATATTTCAATCAAATAAAGGTTGTTTTTCTCAAATTTACAATATTTGTGCTCAGTTAGAAGCCTCAGTAAGGATCAAGTAGTCAGTTTTTACGAAACATAAAATCGCGAAAAAAGTGAATTTTAAAATCCTGGGCTATAGTCCACGAAAAAAGATGAAAAAAGGCGATTTTTGCCTCTAACTTTTTTCTCGATATTTCAATCAAATAAAGGTTGTTTTCCTCAAATTTACTATATTTGTGCTCAGTTTGAAGCCTTTGTAAGGATCACGTACTCAGTTTTTACGAAACATAAAATCGCGAAAAAAGTGAATTTTAAAATCCTGGGCTATAGTCCACGAAAAAAGATGAAAAAAGGCGATTTTTGCCTCTAACTTTTTTCTCGATATTTCAATCAAATAAAGGTTGTTTTCCTCAAATTTACTATATTTGTGCTCAGTTTGAAGCCTTTGTAAGGATCACGTACTCAGTTTTTACGAAACATAAAATCGCGAAAAAAGTGAATTTTAAAATCCTGGGCTATAGTCCACGAAAAAAGATGAAAAAAGGCGATTTTTGCCTCTTACTTTTTTCTCGATATTTCAATCAAATAAAGGTTGTTTTTCTCAAATTTACTATATTTGTGCTCAGTTTGAAGCCTCTGTAAGGATCACGTACTCAGTTTTTACGAAACATAAAATCGCGAAAAAAGTGAATTTTAAAATCCTGGGCTATAGTCCACGAAAAAAGATGAAAAAAGGCGATTTTTGCCTCTAACTTTTTTCTCGATATTTCAATCAAATAAAGGTTGTTTTTCTAAAATTCACTATTTTGCGCTCAGTTTGAAGCCTCTGTAAGGATCAATTACTCAGTTTTTACGAAACATAAAATCGCGAAAAAAGTGAATTTTAAAATCCTGGGCTATAGTCCGCGAAAAAAGATGAAAAAAGGCGATTTTTGCCTCTAACTTTTTTCTCGATATTTCAATCAAATAAAGGTTGTTTTTCTCAAATTTACTATATTTGTGCTCAGTTTGAAGCCTCTGTAAGGATCACGTACTCAGTTTTTACGAAACATAAAATCGCGAAAAAAGTGAATTTTAAAATCCTGGGCTATAGTCCACGAAAAAAGATGAAAAAAGGCGATTTTTGCCTCTAACTTTTTTCTCGATATTTCAATCAAATAAAGGTTGTTTTCCTCAAATTTACTATATTTGTGCTCAGTTTGAAGCCTTTGTAAGGATCACGTACTCAGTTTTTACGAAACATAAAATCGCGAAAAAAGTGAATTTTAAAATCCTGGGCTATAGTCCACGAAAAAAGATGAAAAAAGGCGATTTTTGCCTCTTACTTTTTTCTCGATATTTCAATCAAATAAAGGTTGTTTTTCTCAAATTTACTATATTTGTGCTCAGTTTGAAGCCTCTGTAAGGATCACGTACTCAGTTTTTACGAAACATAAAATCGCGAAAAAAGTGAATTTTAAAATCCTGGGCTATAGTCCACGAAAAAAGATGAAAAAAGGCGATTTTTGCCTCTAACTTTTTTCTCGATATTTCAATCAAATAAAGGTTGTTTTTCTAAAATTCACTATTTTGCGCTCAGTTTGAAGCCTCTGTAAGGATCAATTACTCAGTTTTTACGAAACATAAAATCGCGAAAAAAGTGAATTTTAAAATCCTGGGCTATAGTCCGCGAAAAAAGATGAAAAAAGGCGATTTTTGCCTCTAACTTTTTTCTCGATATTTCAATCAAATAAAGGTTGTTTTTCTCAAATTTACAATATTTGTGCTCAGTTAGAAGCCTCTGTAAGGATCAAGTAGTCAGTTTTTACGAAACATAAAATCGCGAAAAAAGTGAATTTTAAAATCCTGGGCTATAGTCCACGAAAAAAGATGAAAAAAGGCGATTTTTGCCTCTAACTTTTTTCTCGATATTTCAATCAAATAAAGGTTGTTTTTCTCAAATTTACTATATTTGTGCTCAGTTTGAAGCCTCTGTAAGGATCACGTACTCAGTTTTTACGAAACATAAAATCGCGAAAAAAATGAATTTTAAAATCCTGGGCTATAGTCCACGAAAAAAGATGAAAAAAGGCGATTTTTGCCTCTAACTTTTTTCTCGATATTTCAATCAAATAAAGGTTGTTTTTCTCAAATTTGCTATATTTGTGCTCAGTTTGAAGCCTCTGTAAGGATCACGTACACAGTTTTTACGAAACATAAAATCGCGAAAAAAGTGAATTTTAAAATCCTGGGCTATAGTCCACGAAAAAAGATGAAAAAAGGCGATTTTTTCCTCCAACTTTTTTCTCGATATTTCAATCAAATAAAGGTTGTTTTTCTCAAATTTGTGCTCAGTTTGAAGCCTCTGTAAGGATCACGTACTCAGTTTTTACGAAACATAAAATCACGAAAAAAGTGAATTTTAAAATCCTGGGCTATAGTCCACGAAAAAAGATGAAAAAAGGCGATTTTTTCCTCCAACTTTTTTCTCGATATTTCAATCAAATAAAGGTTGTTTTTCTCAAATTTGTGCTCAGTTTGAAGCCTCTGTAAGGATCAGGTACTCAGTTTTTACGAAACACAAAATCGCGAAAAAAGTGAATTTTAAAATCCTGGGCTATAGTCCACGAAAAAAGATGAAAAAAGGCGATTTTTGCCTCTAACTTTTTTCTCGATATTTCAATCAAATAAAGGTTGTTTTTCTCAAATTTGCTATATTTGTGCTCAGTTTGAAGCCTCTGTAAGGATCACGTACTCAGTTTTTACGAAACATAAAATCGCGAAAAAAGTGAATTTTAAAATCCTGGGCTATAGTCCACAAAAAAAGATGAAAAAAGGCGATTTTTGCCTCTAACTTTTTTTCTCGATATTTCAATCAAATAAAGGTTGTTTTTCTCAAATTCACTATATTTGGGCTCAGTTTGAAGCCTCTGGGAGGATCACATACTCAGTTTTTACGAAACATAAAATCGCGAAAAAAGATGAAAAAAGGCGATTTTTGCTTCTAACTTTTTTCTCGATATTTCAATCAAATAAAGGTTGTTTTTCTCAAATTTACTATATTTGTGCTCAGTTTGAAGCCTGTGTAAGGATCACGTACTTAGTTTTTACGAAACATAAAATCGCAAAAAAAGTGAATTTTAAAATACTGGGCAATAGTCCACGAAAAAAGATGAAAAAAGGCGATTTTTGCCTCTAACTTTTTTTCTCGATATTTCAATCAAATAAAGGTTGTTTTTCTCAAATTTACTATATTTGTGCTCAGTTTGAAGCCTCTGTAAGGATCACGTACTCAGTTTTTACGAAACATAAAATCGCGAAAAAAGTGAATTTTAAAATCCTGGGCTATAGTCCACGAAAAAAAGATGAAAAAAGGCGATTTTTGCCTCTATTTTTTTTTCTCGATATTTCAATCAAATAAAGGTTGTTTATTCTCAAATTTACTATATTTGTGCTCAGTTTGAAGCCTCTGTAAGGATCACGTACTCAGTTTTTACGAAACATAAAATTTGCTAT
>OY743227.1:1813626-1893319 GCA_963555765.1 Orthonevra nobilis
CTATAATTTTTTCTCGATATTTCCTTCAAATAAAGGTTGTTTTTTACAAATTCACTATAAATGTGCTCATTTTGAAGCCTCTGTGAGGATCAAATACTCAGTTTTTTTTTAAAATCCAAAATCGCAAAAAAAGTGCATTTTGAAATCGTGGGCTATAGTCCACGAAAATTGATGGAAAAAGGCGATTTTTGCCTCTATCATTTTTTCTCGATATTTCCTTCAAATAAAGGTTGTTTTTTACAAATTCACTATAAATGTGCTCATTTTGAAGCCTCTGTGACGATCACATACTCAGTTTTTTTTAAAATCCAAAATCGCAAAAAAAGTGCATTTTGAAATCGTGGGCTATAGTCCACGAAAATTGATGGAAAAAGGCGATTTTTGCCTCTATCATTTTTTCTCGATATTTCCTTCAAATAAAGGTTGTTTTTTACAAATTCACTATAAATGTGCTCATTTTGAAGCCTCTGTGACGATCACATACTCAGTTTTTTTTAAAATCCAAAATCGCAAAAAAGTGCATTTTGAAATCGTGGGCTATAGTCCACGGAAATTGATGGAAAAATTCGATTTTTGCCTCAACCTATTTTCTCGATATTTCCCTCAAATAAAGGTTGTTTTTCTCGAATTCAGTATATTTGCGCTTATTGTGAAGCCTCTGTGAGGATCATATATTCTGTTTTTATAAAACCCAAAATCGCAAAAAAAGTGCATTTTGAAATCGTGGGCTATAGTCCACGGAAATTGATGGAAAAATTCGATTTTTGCCTCAACCTATTTTCTCGATATTTCCCTCAAATAAAGGTTGTTTTTCTCGAATTCAGTATATTTGCGCTTATTTTGAAGCCTCTGTGAGGATCACATACTCAGTTTTTTTGAAATCCAAAATCGCAAAAAAAGTGCATTTTGAAATCGTGGGCTATAGTCCACGAAAATTGATGGAAAAAGGCGATTTTTGCCTCTATAATTTTTTCTCGATATTTCCTTCAAATAAAGGTTGTTTTTTACAAATTCACTATAAATGTGCTCATTTTGAAGCCTCTGTGAGGATCAAATACTCAGTTTTTTTTTAAAATCCAAAATCGCAAAAAAAGTGCATTTTGAAATCGTGGGCTATAGTCCACGAAAATTGATGGAAAAAAGCGATTTTTGCCTCTATCATTTTTTCTCGATATTTCCTTCAAATAAAGGTTGTTTTTCACAAATTCACTATAAATGTGCTCATTTTGAAGCCTCTGTGACGATCACATACTCAGTTTTTTTTAAAATCCAAAATCGCAAAAAAAAGTGCATTTTGAAATCGTGGGCTATAGTCCACGAAAATTGATGGAAAAAGGCGATTTTTGCCTCTATCATTTTTTCTCGATATTTCCTTCAAATAAAGGTTGTTTTTTACAAATTCACTATAAATGCGCTCATTTTGAAGCCTCTGTGAGGATAGCATACTCAGTTTTTATAAAATCCAAAATCGCAAAAAAAGTGCATTTTGAAATCGTGGGCTATAGTCCACGAAAATTTATGAAAAAAGGCGATTTTTGCCTCAAACTTTTTTCTCGATATTTCCCTCAAATAAAGGTTGTTTTTCTCAAATTCAGTATATTTGCGCTTATTTTGAAGCCTCTGTGAGGATCACATACTCAGTTTTTTTGAAATCCAAAATCGCAAAAAAAGTGCATTTTGAAATCGTGGGCTATAGTCCACGAAAATTGATGGAAAAAGGCGATTTTTGCCTCTATCATTTTTTCTCGATATTTCCTTCAAATAAAGGTTGTTTTTTACAAATTCACTATAAATGTGCTCATTTTGAAGCCTCTGTGACGATCACATACTCAGTTTTTTTAAAATCCAAAATCGCAAAAAAAGTGCATTTTGAAATCGTGGGCTATAGTCCACGGAAATTGATGGAAAAATTCGATTTTTGCCTCAACCTATTTTCTCGATATTTCCCTCAAATAAAGGTTGTTTTTCTCGAATTCAGTATATTTGCGCTTATTGTGAAGCCTCTGTGAGGATCATATATTCTGTTTTTATAAAACCCAAAATCGCAAAAAAAGTGCATTTTGAAATCGTGGGCTATAGTCCACGGAAATTGATGGAAAAATTCGATTTTTGCCTCAACCTATTTTCTCGATATTTCCCTCAAATAAAGGTTGTTTTTCTCGAATTCAGTATATTTGCGCTTATTTTGAAGCCTCTGTGAGGATCACATACTCAGTTTTTTTGAAATCCAAAATCGCAAAAAAAGTGCATTTTGAAATCGTGGGCTATAGTCCACGAAAATTGATGGAAAAAGGCGATTTTTGCCTCTATAATTTTTTCTCGATATTTCCTTCAAATAAAGGTTGTTTTTTACAAATTCACTATAAATGTGCTCATTTTGAAGCCTCTGTGAGGATCACATACTCAGTTTTTTTTTAAAATCCAAAATCGCAAAAAAAGTGCATTTTGAAATCGTGGGCTATAGTCCACGAAAATTGATGGAAAAAGGCGATTTTTGCCTCTATCATTTTTTCTCGATATTTCCTTCAAATAAAGGTTGTTTTTTACAAATTCACTATAAATGTGCTCATTTTGAAGCCTCTGTGACGATCACATACTCAGTTTTTTTTAAAATCCAAAATCGCAAAAAAAGTGCATTTTGAAATCGTGGGCTATAGTCCACGAAAATTTATGAAAAAAGGCGATTTTTGCCTCAACCTTTTTTCTCGATATTTCCCTCAAATAAAGGTTGTTTTTCTCAAATTCAGTATATTTGCGCTTATTTTGAAGCCTCTGTGAGGATCACACACTCAGTTTTTTTGAAATCCAAAATCGCAAAAAAAGTGCATTTTGAAATCGTGGGCTATAGTCCACGAAAATTGATGGAAAAAGGCGATTTTTGCCTCTATAATTTTTTCTCGATATTTCCGTCAAATAAAGGTTGTTTTTCTCGAATTCAGTATATTTGCGCTTATTGTGAAGCCTCTGTGAGGATCACATACTCAGTTTTTTTGAAATCCAAAATCGCAAAAAAAGTGCATTTTGAAATCGTGGGCAGTCCACGAAAATTGATGGAAAAAGGCGATTTTTGCCTCTATCATTTTTTCTCGATATTTCCTTCAAATAAAGGTTGTTTTTTACAAATTCACTATAAATGTGCTCATTTTGAAGCCTCTGTGACGATCACATACTCAGTTTTTTTTAAAATCCAAAATCGCAAAAAAAGTGCATTTTGAAATCGTGGGCTATAGTCCACGAAAATTGATGGAAAAAGGCGATTTTTGCCTCTATCATTTTTTCTCGATATTTCCTTCAAATAAAGGTTGTTTTTTACAAATTCACTATAAATGTGCTCATTTTGAAGCCTCTGTGACGATCACATACTCAGTTTTTTTAAAATCCAAAATCGCAAAAAAAGTGCATTTTGAAATCGTGGGCTATAGTCCACGGAAATTGATGGAAAAATTCGATTTTTGCCTCAACCTATTTTCTCGATATTTCCCTCAAATAAAGGTTGTTTTTCTCGAATTCAGTATATTTGCGCTTATTGTGAAGCCTCTGTGAGGATCATATATTCTGTTTTTATAAAACCCAAAATCGCAAAAAAAGTGCATTTTGAAATCGTGGGCTATAGTCCACGGAAATTGATGGAAAAATTCGATTTTTGCCTCAACCTATTTTCTCGATATTTCCCTCAAATAAAGGTTGTTTTTCTCGAATTCAGTATATTTGCGCTTATTTTGAAGCCTCTGTGAGGATCACATACTCAGTTTTTTTGAAATCCAAAATCGCAAAAAAAGTGCATTTTGAAATCGTGGGCTATAGTCCACGAAAATTGATGGAAAAAGGCGATTTTTGCCTCTATAATTTTTTCTCGATATTTCCTTCAAATAAAGGTTGTTTTTTACAAATTCACTATAAATGTGCTCATTTTGAAGCTCTGTGAGGATCACATACTCAGTTTTTTTTTAAAATCCAAAATCGCAAAAAAAGTGCATTTTGAAATCGTGGGCTATAGTCCACGAAAATTGATGGAAAAAGGCGATTTTTGCCTCTATCATTTTTTCTCGATATTTCCTTCAAATAAAGGTTGTTTTTTACAAATTCACTATAAATGTGCTCATTTTGAAGCCTCTGTGACGATCACATACTCAGTTTTTTTTAAAATCCAAAATCGCAAAAAAAGTGCATTTTGAAATCGTGGGCTATAGTCCACGGAAATTGATGGAAAAATTCGATTTTTGCCTCAACCTATTTTCTCGATATTTCCCTCAAATAAAGGTTGTTTTTTACAAATTCACTATAAATGTGCTCATTTTGAAGCCTCTGTGAGGATCACATACTCAGTTTTTTTGAAATCCAAAATCGCAAAAAAAGTGCATTTTGAAATCGTGGGCTATAGTCCACGAAAATTGATGGAAAAAGGCGATTTTTGCCTCTATCATTTTTTCTCGATATTTCCTTCAAATAAAGGTTGTTTTTTACAAATTCACTATAAATGTGCTCATTTTGAAGCCTCTGTGAGGATCACATACTCAGTTTTTTTTTAAAATCCAAAATCGCAAAAAAAGTGCATTTTGAAATCGTGGGCTATAGTCCACGAAAATTGATGAAAAAAGGCGATTTTTGCCTCAACCTTTTTTCTCGATATTTCCCTCAAATAAAGGTTGTTTTTCTCGAATTCAGTATATTTGCGCTTATTGTGAAGCCTCTGTGAGGATCACATACTCAGTTTTTTTGAAATCCAAAATCGCAAAAAAAGTGCATTTTGAAATCGTGGGCAGTCCACGAAAATTGATGGAAAAAGGCGATTTTTGCCTCTATCATTTTTTCTCGATATTTCCTTCAAATAAAGGTTGTTTTTTACAAATTCACTATAAATGTGCTCATTTTGAAGCCTCTGTGAGGATCACATACTCATTTTTTTTTTTAAATCCAAAATCGCAAAAAAAGTGCATTTTGAAATCGTGGGCTATAGTCCACGAAAATTGATGGAAAAAGGCGATTTTTGCCTCTATCATTTTTTCTCGATATTTCCCTCAAATAAAGGTTGTTTTTCTCAAATTCAGTATATTTGCGCTTATTGTGAAGCCTCTGTGAGGATCACATACTCAGTTTTTTTGAAATCCAAAATCGCAAAAAAAGTGCATTTTGAAATCGTGGGCTATAGTCCACGAAAATTGATGGAAAAAGGCGATTTTTGCCTCTATCATTTTTTCTCGATATTTCCTTCAAATAAAGGTTGTTTTTTACAAATTCACTATAAATGTGCTCATTTTGAAGACTCTGTGAGGATCACATACTCAGTTTTTTTGAAATCCAAAATCGCAAAAAAGTCCACGAAAATTGATGGAAAAAAGCGATTTTTGCCTCTATAATTTTTTCTCGATATTTCCGTCAAATAAAGGTTGTTTTTCTCGAATTCGGTATATTTGCGCTTATTGTGAAGCCTCTGTGAGGATCACATACTCAGTTTTTTTGAAATCCAAAATCGCAAAAAAAGTGCATTTTGAAATCGTGGGCGAAAATTGATGGAAAAAGGCGATTTTTGCCTCTATAATTTTTTCTCGATATTTCCGTCAAATAAAGGTTGTTTTTCTCGAATTCAGTATATTTGCGCTTATTGTGAAGCCTCTGTGAGGATCACATACTCAGTTTTTTTGAAATCCAAAATCGCAAAAAAAGTGCATTTTGAAATCGTGGGCAGTCCACGAAAATTGATGGAAAAAGGCGATTTTTGCCTCTATCATTTTTTCTCGATATTTCCTTCAAATAAAGGTTGTTTTTTACAAATTCACTATAAATGTGCTCATTTTGAAGCCTCTGTGAGGATCACATACTCATTTTTTTTTTAAATCCAAAATCGCAAAAAAAGTGCATTTTGAAATCGTGGGCTATAGTCCACGAAAATTGATGGAAAAAGGCGATTTTTGCCTCTATAATTTTTTCTCGATATTTCCTTCAAATAAAGGTTGTTTTTTACAAATTCACTATAAATGTGCTCATTTTGAAGCCTCTGTGAGGATCACATACTCAGTTTTTTTTTAAAATCCAAAATCGCAAAAAAAGTGCATTTTGAAATCGTGGGCTATAGTCCACGAAAATTGATGGAAAAAGGCGATTTTTGCCTCTATCATTTTTTCTCGATATTTCCTTCAAATAAAGGTTGTTTTTTACAAATTCACTATAAATGTGCTCATTTTGAAGCCTCTGTGACGATCACATACTCAGTTTTTTTTAAAATCCAAAATCGCAAAAAAAGTGCATTTTGAAATCGTGGGCTATAGTCCACGGAAATTGATGGAAAAATTCGATTTTTGCCTCAACCTATTTTCTCGATATTTCCCTCAAATAAAGGTTGTTTTTCTCGAATTCAGTATATTTGCGCTTATTGTGAAGCCTCTGTGAGGATCATATATTCTGTTTTTATAAAACCCAAAATCGCAAAAAAAGTGCATTTTGAAATCGTGGGCTATAGTCCACGAAAATTGATGGAAAAAGGCGATTTTTGCCTCTATCATTTTTTCTCGATATTTCCTTCAAATAAAGGTTGTTTTTTACAAATTCACTATAAATGCGCTCATTTTGAAGCCTCTGTGAGGATAGCATACTCAGTTTTTATAAAATCCAAAATCGCAAAAAAAGTGCATTTTGAAATCGTGGGCTATAGTCCACGAAAATTTATGAAAAAAGGCGATTTTTGCCTCAACCTTTTTTCTCGATATTTCCCTCAAATAAAGGTTGTTTTTCTCAAATTCAGTATATTTGCGCTTATTTTGAAGCCTCTGTGAGGATCACATACTCAGTTTTTTTGAAATCCAAAATCGCAAAAAAAGTGCATTTTGAAATCGTGGGCTATAGTCCACGAAAATTGATGGAAAAAGGCGATTTTTGCCTCTATCATTTTTTCTCGATATTTCCTTCAAATAAAGGTTGTTTTTTACAAATTCACTATAAATGTGCTCATTTTGAAGCCTCTGTGACGATCACATACTCAGTTTTTTTTAAAATCCAAAATCGCAAAAAAAGTGCATTTTGAAATCGTGGGCTATAGTCCACGGAAATTGATGGAAAAATTCGATTTTTGCCTCAACCTATTTTCTCGATATTTCCCTCAAATAAAGGTTGTTTTTCTCGAATTCAGTATATTTGCGCTTATTGTGAAGCCTCTGTGAGGATCATATATTCTGTTTTTATAAAACCCAAAATCGCAAAAAAGTGCATTTTGAAATCGTGGGCTATATTCCACGAAAATTGATGGAAAAAGGCGATTTTTGCCTCTATCATTTTTTCTCGATATTTCCCTCAAATAAAGGTTGTTTTTTACAAATTCACTATGAATGTGCTCAGTTTGAAGGCTTTGCAAGGATCAATAGCTCAATTTAGATAAAACTCAAAATCATGAAAAAAGTGAATTTTAAAATCCTGGGCTATAGTCCACGAAAATTGATGAAACAAGGCGATTTTTGCCTCTATCATTTTTTCTCGATATTTCCCTCAATTAAAGGTTGTTTTTCTCAAATTCAGTATATTTGCGCTTATTTTGAAGCCTCTGTGAGGATGACATATTCAGTTTCTATAAAACCCAAAATCTCAAAAAAAGTGCATTTTGAAATCGTGGGCTATAGTCCACGAAAAATGATGAAAAAAGGCGATTTTTGCCTCTATCATTTTTTCTCGATATTTCCCTCAAATAAAGGTTGTTTTTTACAAATTCACTATAAATGTGCTCAGTTTGAAGGCTTTGCAAGGATCAATAGCTCAATTTAGATAAAACTCAAAATCTCAAAAAAAGTGAATTTTAAAATCCTGGGCTATAGTCCACGAAAATTGATGAAACAAGGCGATTTTTGCCTCTATCATTTTTTCTCGATATTTCCCTCAATTAAAGGTTGTTTTTCTCAAATTCAGTATATTTGCGCTTATTTTGAAGCCTCTGTGAGGATCACATACTCAGTTTTTTTTTAAATGCAAAATCGCAAAAAAAGTGCATTTTGAAATCATGGGCTATAGTCCACGAAAATTGATGGAAAAAGGCGATTTTTGCCTCTATCATTTTTTCTCGATATTTCCTTCAAATAAAGGTTGTTTTTTACAAATTCACTATAAATGTGCTCATTTTGAAGCCTCTGTGAGGATCACATACTCAGTTTCTATAAAACCCAAAATCTCAAAAAAAGTGCATTTTGAAATCGTGGGCTATAGTCCACGAAAAATGATGAAAAAAGGCGATTTTTGCCTAAACTTTTTTTCTCGATATTTCCTTCAAATAAAGGTTGTTTTTTACAAATTCACTATAAATGTGGTCAGTTTGAAGGCTTTGCAAGGATCAATTGCTCAATTTAGATAAAACTTAAAATCATGAAAAAAGTGAATTTTGAAATCCTGGGCTATAGTCCACGAAAAATGATGAAAAAAGGATCCTTTGATCCTTATCGAACGAAAGAAGAAATTAGTTTGTGTCCTTACTGCTTAATCTTCGATGTTTTGTGTTGTCCAAGCTAATGTTCGGTTGATCGGTTTCTTATTCAAGTGCCGTGAAAGCAAGAACTTGGTCAGAGCTTGCTCGTCCCGCCGCAGTATCTGCTCAAGTATTTCATTGAAGAAAACACACAACAAACCATTTTCTTGCCAGCTTCCTGTTCAGGCGAGGAAAAATTTGAAAGTTTTTGTAGCTCACAGTACACACATCACAGATTCCGGCTCACATTACTTTAGATCCCGAATTTGGCCATAGTTATGTATGTTCAAGTACGATAAGTGTTCTCATAGTACCGATACGTTGTTAGTGAGTACCGATACGTTGATCTTTTCCTTGACAGAGGCCATAGTGCTATTAATAGGTTTCCGCTGTTGAAGTAAGACATCCTGAGTGAATGCCTTAATAAAGATAGTTTTTTCGAAATGCCCAAAAAATGTATTTTTTTATTTGGATAAGTTTGTATCCTCTGATATGCTAGTCGATTAGACGACCACTTTTTCAATAGAAAAACCTTGAAAGATTATCTCATCGGTTTCCATGGAGTTGGAGCATAGGTTATCATAACGCATTGATGACAGACCGATTTTTTTTAACTTTGGAACGCGATAGAAGAATACTCACAGTTCCTATGTTGTGCAGCACGGATATGGTATTTAACTAGTGTTTCTAGTACCCAAGCTTTTCGTAAGTCGGCCCGTTTCATTTGCTTATTTTTAAAATCTTAAGAGATTACAATAAGAGTTCCTCAAAGCCAATTTAGTTTATTTCATAACGAGTCATCTAAAGGGTGATTTTTTAGCTATTATCTTTTTGGCAACACTGGGTTAAACAGCTGACGCACGTTTCGTGTTTTGTTTCACTGTCAAACATCTTCAGTTTGGTCTATAATTTAACCATGAATCGTCTTACAAACGAACAACGCTTGCAAATTATTGAATTTTGTTATCAAAATGCGTGCTCTGTTAAGAAAGTTCATCGCGCGCTTCGTCCATTTTATTGTCAGTTTAATCGACCCATTGAAGCGGCTATTCGGGCTATTGTGACTAAATTTCGCACCAAATTTACATTGTTGGACATTAAACCACCAACACGCTTACCTAGAGTGCGAACTGAAGAAAATATCGCAGCTGAATTGGTCAGTGTTAATGATGACCATCAATTATCGATTCGTCGCCGTTCGCAGCAATTGGGCCTCTGTTACTCTGTTGGTGAACGCTACCGTGAGATGATATCCAACTTTTTTTTCCCAGAATGCAAGAGCTTGACTTGACATGACATGTGGTTTCAACAAGACGGTGCCACATGCCACACAGCACGCGCAACAATGGACTTATTGAGAGGCGAGTTCGGTGAACATTTTATTTCACGTTCGGGACCGGTCAATTGGCCGCCTAGATCGTGCGATTTAACGCCTTTAGACTATTTTTTGTGGGGCTATGTTAAAGCTCATGTCTATACAGACAAGCCCGCTTCAATTGACGCATTGGAAGACAACATTGAAGCATTTTTTCGTGAGATACGGGCCGAAATGTTGGAAAGAGTATGCCAAAATTGGACTAAGCGGATGGACCATTTGAGGCACAGTCAAGGTCAACATTTGCATGTAATAATCTTCATGCATTTTTCTGAATTTTATGTGCTTTTTTGAAAAACTTTCCTAAAGCTTTTAAAAAATCACCCTTTATTTCGTGCAATGTAAGCCAAGTTTGAGGAAGACACCTTATTGGGCAGTTTCATCATAAGATTACTTGCTGCTATCACACCAAGTTGTAAACCGGAGGCAGCTGTGATAATATCCATTCTTTTTTCATCCAAAAAGACTTTAACATAGTTTGGCTAATTTTTATTTTGAGTCGCAAGAAAGCTTCATACGGAGTTGCATTCGGATTTCAACAGAACTTTGTTTGTATCGCATTTTAAGTCGGATGTAATGACAAGTTAAGAAAGGTTTTTAAGGGCCTTTATGTCTCGTTTCGCGACCATTGTTCTCTTGGACAGTCTCCTAAGCAGACAGTCCAGTTCTCTAGGCTTCTTAATTTCGATGGATTTTCTCCACTAGGGTATACCTTTACGTCGCTTCATTGTCTTTATACAACTGATTCTGATTCAAATGAAGGATATTAAAAATCACCACTCTGTATATCGGAGGATTCTGACTAAAGGTCTATTTGCATTTTAACCTCAAAGTGGTTTTATCCTGACATGGATTTTTCTCTATGAACCTTTAACCTCCTGTGGCAAATCGCACTTAAAAAAAAAAATAGCTTGTAGTCCTGTGATCAAAAGGATTTTTTTCATTTTCTCATTCACATCACATTTTGGATTGCATAGCTACGTGTGCCGTATAGAAGAAAAAAACATCGTCAAAACAAACCTATTACTTACCTCCTCCACTCCTCCACTCTCCCCATCGACATTCGTCTTTTCAGACTCATAGTTGAACGTCCAAGGCTACATTGCATTCAAGTAACCAACACAGTTGCGACTATAAAAAGAACCAAGGACAAAAAAAAGGTCTGCCTTCAAATTACCAAGTCCACTCATGGAATGGACATTCGGCCAATTGCCCGCGCGTCGCGTCGCTTTACCCCAATCAACGTCATCATAAACCAGACTTTACTGGCTCAGTTTTTAAATTCCCATTAGTGTTCCATGTTTGCTAATTGCCAGAGGTATCACATGAATGTCAAAGAGAATTGCAAATGTATGTTTAAACAGGATTTCGTGGAGACCAACACAAAATTAGAGTCCCAAACACGGGACGTTGTTGAGCTAAGAAGAGTATAATCACTTTTGTGAACTTTAATTTGACTTTCATTGATGGCTCGAGATCTCGGTCTCAGTCGGTTGTCCTGGGAGAGCAACAGCTGCAAAATCCTTGTCCTGGCATCATTTTCACTCAACGGCCAAATTCATTGATTTAATTTAATATTTCCCTTCAATTTTCTTCGTTTTTTTTTGGTTTTGGCAAAAAGATGAGTCTGCGACTCTGTGCACGAAATATTAATCTCATTTTCGCTGAAAAAATAAACCAATTTATTCGTAAGTATCCTTAAAATGGAAGCCTGGTAGCTGGCAGCATATTGGACTGGTTACTGCTTTTCATCAATAAATGTTTGTATATGCACATCTTATAGGCGGGAGATAAGAGTGAAATAAATAAATTTGAGGGTAGTTAATATCGTGCTTCGATTGTGATTTATTATTTACCACCCTGGCAGGCACCCTCGCTGCTGTTGTAGGTACTTACTCTCCTGTTTTTGTGCTCAGTTAAGCGTTTTGAATTTACTGCCGGGAAATCGAAGCTGAGTAAATATTGAAAGTTATCGTTAGATGAAAGAGCGACACAGTACGAGGAAGCTTGAGTCACTTCTACTTCCTTTCGAACATTGGGGGATTATGTTTTTGAAGTTTGACACATTGCTGGAACGCTGCAAGACAGGGGAAGGAGCCAGTTTTCGTAGTCTTCTATGGAAATATTATTGTAGATAGTCTTGTCGAGTTAATAATTGTGCCATGGAACAACGATTGTCGGAAGTAATTTACACAAGTTAGGAGGATTATTTAATCTTTGCCCTCCGTTGCCGCCGTTTTGAATCTCCGATTTGCATTTAATCAGATAATATTTGTGTGGAGCAACTCAAATTCAATAGCGGAAGGATAACATCAAACAAGGGGCAAACAGAATAGACTTTTGCATTGAGGGGTGAGGTGAAGGGATGATGATGTAGTTTGACTAAGTGATCAACCGAGCTCTAGAACGCAAAATCCAAGTTCCAAGTCGAAATATACACAATCCAAAGGTATAAAAATAAAAAATCGTTCAATCATGCTTTTTTCGTGAGCAGTTTTTTCCTTACACCTGATTTGTTCAACGTGAGCTGTTCATGTAGAGCGGTAGGATACCGAAGCTCCGGCCTGAAAGTCTTCGAATCCACCGCTGAAGGTATGTCCGTGACTTAGTTAGCATACGCAAGTGGAAAGGGACCTCAACTGACTATGCGTCCGAAACTGGAGGCAGCAAGCTAAAGCTCGAGCTGGCTGGAGACGCTTGTTGGTTGAAGCTCAGGTCCACCCCGGATAGAAGCGCCACCTTAAGTAAGTAAATAAGATTTTAAACTCATATGACCTGCCTGTTTTTTTTTTTTCAAAAATGCTGTTTAATAGTTTCATGTCGAGATATAAACAATCCAAATACGAAAAAATGTTGATGTTGTTTTTTTGCAAAAATTTTTTCGACTGTTTTCAGAGTAGTTTTTTTCAAACAAAAATCTTAGACGAGTTATAGTCTGACTGAGTGGATAGACGTTTTTTAATGGAAACGCTGGACATCAATGTTTATATCAAATTTAAAAGTAAATACTTGTAAAAAAATATTTTGTAAAGATGATGTCGCTTCCTCTGCTGTTAAGACATCACCAGCTTTGGCGTCTGCTGGTACATCAACAATATGCCAATGTTGCTGCATTTTTTCGGCCGAAATTTCTCTTTAAAATGTTTACCATTTCGTAGAATAGAATCCACTTCGGAAGTATATAACTTTGTGCAACGTTGTGCCAGCGTATGTCAGTCCATCTCGTACTGCGAAAATGTAATTCTTGGTTTCAGTAAAAATTTTCCAAGTTCAAAAGTGCTTTCAGTGACAAAATAATATACGATTCTTAATCATCTAAATCTCTTTTTTGGTGACAAATAAAACGGTGCGTACTGCGATGTCTTTCAGAAAATAAAAGTCGATCAATTGTATTTCATTTTACCACGCCTTTAAATTTGTTAAATTATCAGCGGCAACGGTTGTGTGGTTTTTGAAAAGGAAACTGCGTTTTAATTATAAAGATTTACGATAAAATGGGTCTGCAGTTTAATCAAAACGTCACGTTCTGTTGACATGAAAAATTACAGCTTTGTTATTCGATTTTTCAAAAATAAGTAAAACCACAATAAATATATGAATATGTTTATTATCTCTCAAAGCAATGAAACAATCAAACAAACAAAAAAAAGTACAAAGTTTTGCACGAAATAAAAATTTTGCTTTATCAACATTGTTAACTGCAAAACAAAAACTTACAACAAAACACAGAAAAAAAAATATGAAAAAGAAAGAAAAAACGAAATGAAAATAATAAATAAATGAAAAGTTTGATTAAAAATTTCGGTGACATGTCAGACAATGTTTTTAATTAAAATGCCGACAATGTTGTCTGTTGCTGTAACTGATAAGGGTGCATCCGCATCCAGCACAAAAAAAGGTCAACAAAAAAATTACACCGAACCAGGTACAACAAAAAAAAAACACATACAACATTAAAAAATAAATGCGCGGTCATCCTGTCTGCTATAGATACACATACTGTTCTCGTACTAGTGTGCATAGCAACCCCCTCGCATAAATACAGGACCCCCATAAAAACCGTATGGCTGCATCCCGCACATTTTAGACAATGCCAATTTATTTCAGCAAAAATAAAGAGCCCCAAACTTAAATAAAGGCCCCAACGATACAAAACACTGTGCACCACGAGTTGAAATGCAAAGAATGTTGAAATTTTTTATCTGTTTTTAAAAATTTTTTTATTTATGTTTTTTTTTTTTTGTGTTCCTGTAACGTATAAATTTCAAATTAATTGCTAGGGCGGTGCTTTTTGTGTACAGAACAAAAAAAAAGTGCCTCAAGAATAAAAATAAAATAATGACTGGGATTTGTATATTTTGTTTTTTATTTTTGATGGTGCAAACGAAATAACAAAAAATTGAAGAAAAAAAATCCAACGAATCCTGACGGGATTTGCTTTTGAATTTTTTTTTTTTTTTCTGTTGAAAAATGCATGCAATTTCTATTTTACGTGAATGCAATTGAGAGGCAAAATAAAAACGAATCGATTGTCAAAAGTAACACAAGCGGAGTGTGTGTGAAAAGCTTTTAAAAAATAACTCGGTCTATATGATTTGAAAAGGTTCGTGGTATTTACTCGCAACACAGAATTATTAATACTTGAGTTCAATGAAAAGCCAATTGTGAATTGGTTTTCGAATTTAATGCGAACAAAGTATTGGCAATCTGGGAATGCGGTTGCACAGCTTTAAATGAATTCGCTTTTATATTCATTTGTTTATTTTGTAGCTTCCACCCAACTTCTCAGAAATCGGAAATCTGTTTGTAAATGAGTTTACCCATGAATTTCAAACAAATAATGAACGGGGTTTTTCACAGAAAGATTCATTAAATTCACAAGACTAAATTCCGAGAACAAAACAGAAGAGTTCATTGTAAGCCAAAAGTGTGCTTTAGGGATTGTGTGCTTAAATTTTGGTGAAATTGCTTGAGAATAGCATATACGAAAACCTAACTCAGCAAATCGGCTCCGGATTTGTGAACAATCCTTGTCTGGGGCACGAAAGTTTTCTAATCTCATCCCGCCGGGCATACTAATGCCTTGATCCTTAAAACGACGGTCTGGTTTTCATTTTGTGAATCAGCGGTACTCTTGCCTGAAGCATTGTTGTTCGTTTGGTCGGTGGGGATGATCCAGTCTTGTCGATGTTTTTTGGCATTTTTGTTCAAGTCGCGACTCTCACATAAGGGACCGAATATTTGACGAAGAATCGTTTTCGCGGAAGAAACGCTGAAACAGCGTTAAGCCTCGGTAGATCTTAACAAAATGAAATGAGAATGACTGCTGAATTGACTGAAAACGGAGTCTTTTTTCTGCCCTATCACTCTATCTACTAACTATGTGCTGGAAATGCTGTATGAATTTTTCTTCTAGGTTTCCATCATTCCCTTGGATAGCATATATTCCAAGTATGAACCCTGCCTTGGCATTTGAAGGCTCTGGCTACTCGACGTTGAAATTCTTTTCCTGAATCAGTAGCAGCTAATTCTCCATCAAAAGTTGAGCTCTCGTTTTAAGGACACTAAGAAAATGAACACAGACGACTTTTGCGCCCTTGATAGTTTAAACCTTTAGTAAGCTTGTCTCGCATCTATAAGCACGTAATTTCGTTGACCGAATGACAATTTCCTCAAAAAAACTCGTCTGCTCACTTGCCTGTGCCTCAATCGACAAATCTTTACAAACAATCTGTTCCGTAGCTTGCTGCATTCAATTGAGTATACAAAGTTGGCCGAGATCCATTTCCTCTGATGTGTGCACCGAAAGTTAGGTCTTCCATTACCGCGCTGACACTGAAGGCCTACTGAAATGAAGCCTTTTCCACCAGAAGCGTTCATATTCACTCGCCATGCCATGCCATCGAGATATATACTCAGAATTTCGAAAAATAAAATATTTCTCTGTTTTTGACGTTTCAAAAACATGCCGGAGCAATCTTATCATTAAAAAATCCATCAGCTAAAAATGACTCTGCATCTAGTACGCATTTTATAGCCTAAGAACACTTAGGTAAGGTTGAAGGTGATGAGCTTCCTTAAGTTGGAGGAAACCATGGGAGCTTAAAAGGTCAATTATGATTACTCATCACAAACGATGTCCTTTTTGGAACACACGGAATGGTTAAAGCATTTGGTGTTCCTGATGAAACTCATTTAGTCCTTTAGTGGTACCTTTGCGAGTGATCCCAGTTCCTTGTGCGTTCTGTTCTCCATGAACCGAATTCGTAGGTTTGGAAGTTCACAAAGAGCTGCCTAATGGTCTTCATTTCCTCCCTCTTACAGGAGCGAAGTTTTCTGTTAGTACTGTAGAAGAAGCTCTTTTGATGACGCTTCCTCTATCTTTGATCCATCGGTAAAGATTTGAGTACCATGTGCTTCGGTTAGGAAACTTGATTCGCATTCCTTCCCACCACGGATAAAGGTGGAGAACTTTTTGGTGAAGTTGGAAGAGGGGATCGCATAATCACTCCTCGCATTTATCTCCATCGTCCTGAAATATTTTAGTATTGAGAAATGCCCCATAGAAGGTGTCCTTTCAAGCATAAGATTCCCTCAGTCGAATCAAAGCTTCAGTACTTTTTAAATGTCTTAGAGGTGTTTTCAACCTTTTTATCTCCAGTGCGAAATTTCAATAAATTCCTTCATTGAATTTGGTCAACACTTTTTGGCCAAATTTATTCACCATCATTTCCCAAACAGTGTTAAGTCCTCCCAATCATCTTTATCCGCTTAAGTGACCACAAACTTAACCAATCCAAGAAACATTTCTACACGTAGCAGCAAGTGTTTTACCCTTCATTCGAGTACCTACGCTCAATTTTTTTTCTAGGTAACCCTTCAACAACACTACAAGTTAATACCACTTGATCCTTCTATGGTCTCCCAGAGTTCCCTAAGTAGCTTTGCATGTTACACTCAAAGGGATTCGACTTGGTCTAATCACAGAATAATTTTCTTATGACCGCATCTATATTGGGGCAACAAAGCTCCTTTCTTATAAACCTAATTGTTTAGTTATGAGGAAAAAGAAAAAAAAAGAAGAAAGGACTTCAAATCCTCCATTAGGAAAATCCCATTCTCAGAGCAAAGGTCAAGCGTACAAAGAGTGCGGGGTAAACCAAATCCTTCAATCAGAATTACATATGATTTCAAAAAAAAAATAAAATAAAAATAGAAACAGATTCCACTTCAATAAAATTAAACATCTAAGAGGTTTCAAGGATAAGGATTTGCCAAGGATACGATTCATTTTGCTTTGTGAACATACATATGTGTGTATATGTACATTTGTGCCATGGGCGTTCTATTTTTCACCAAAGCGATGGGATTGGAATTTTTAATGTAGATTGTAGAGGCGCACATCTGAAGGGTGTACGTGTATGTGATGTGTGTTTGCGTGCTTGTATGCTTCGTCCTTAAGAGCATAATCGGCCAAACATCTGAATTATCTAGAAGCAATCTGGAAAGAGGGGAATACGGATAGTGAAGCAAACAGGAGAATGTTTCAGTGTTGGAAACTCCTTAAAAGCAATTTACTCATAGATTCGTGTTCAAGAAATACAACACCGAAGCGATTTAGGCGGTTCTCACTTCTCTCCTCAACCCGAGAACCAAAATAAACGGCAAAAACGAAAAAAAACAACAAATCAAATCCATTAGTCGGAATTAAATTTGCCATTTTGAACATTTAAAGGGTGTTCTTTTGATGGGTAAACGTCTCCGCTTGAAGTACTGCTGTTGTGCATGCAGCCGAGAGCTCATTCAAACTTAAGAACGCTTTGCGCTCGATGTCAAGCGCACGAATTCTTTTGAAAGAGCCCCTGGAAATGAAATTCAATAGGCCTTGTGCTAAATATCGAATCTGGAGGCCCAATGGCACATTTTAAGAGATTCTCAAAGCATTTATCCGATTGATAAATTCCAAAGAAACAACTATTCTGGTGCTGGCGAGCACGCATCTTATCTGGTCGTGTTTTTAACAACTAAGATAGCAGGGGAAAATGGCTAACGAAAATCCTACATGACATGTCTGTACTTTAATAATTAAATCAACAGTGCATCCTTTTTGAAAGGGAAACCAATGACAGCTCTGTACGAGAAACCTTGACGATAACGAAGCTTGAAAGTTTTCAAACAGCACGGGCGCTTGGAAACAGACTTTCATTTATTTGGTTGGCTTTGTTTAAAATTCGAGCATGAGAAACTGGAGACCCGACAATCGTAGAAAACACCATGGAAAACACTTGAGTTGTCCAAAGCCGACAGTCCTGAACACCTCGTTCACTGGACCTTAAATTTTACGACGATTCAATGTTGATATATTGACTCCAAGCTTACTTCGAATTCATTCGAGAGCCAGTAGGCTTATCGCAGTCCCTGTGTGTCTACTTCAAGCTTAATAATAAGCTCATCAGGCTATACTATCTCAATACTAGCCAAGAATTATTAAATGAACCTTAATAAGGTCCCACCACCATTCAAATAACCTCGTAAGGCCCGCATATTTGTGAGAAGAAGAATTATTAGCATTAACCGTTGCACTCTCTCGTCTACTCCGTAGATCAAACGAACAGTAGGGCTAAAAGACGGATTATAATAAATAATTGACTAATAAAGCCCATCCTAAAATGACCACATGCGTCATTTTAAACTGAGTGCACATTTCTTCGTGGCGCAGAAGCTGAAAATCAAAAATATGTCCCAAAGCTTCTTCTTATCAACACCATAGGAACATAAAGTAAAGGAAGAGCTCACCTGCAGTCGCAAAGGCATGTGAAATGGGATCTTTTTTACTCTAGCATAAGTTCTCAGGAGCTTTAATGGTATCATGTACTATGCAGTATACTCATATTTCGTTTTTACACAAAAAAGGAGCAAGACACATACTATACATATTATGGAGGAGTAAAAAGAGGTACCGAAGCACACTGGTTTTGAATTATGTTTATAATAAAAGTAGGATTTAGGGGAACTGATGGTCAAGAGCGTTTCGGTTTTCGCGTTGGTTTCGGCGGTTTGAAATCTTTTCATTATTACAGTAACTTAGTGTCATGATCTGGCTGGAAAGAATTGTTGATTGAATACCAGTTACAAGCCTGAAAAATATTTTGATTTTCATCGCTGTTTCAAAAGGACGGCACGTTTGTTGATGGATGAAGAAATAGCAAAATAAAATCCCTCATTTAAAATTGAAAGTATAATCTCCAAGCGTAATTTTTTTTGGGGACTTTCCTTATTTTCGCAAGGGCTGATCAGGTACTTCTTCCTCATCCTTGCAGCCCATAGAGAATTCGTTGTAGAGGGGTCCTATTCTTATTGCGTGTAAGCCCATGAAACAGTGACCTGTGAAAATCCCTACAGCCTTACTAGTTATATTCCTCTCAAGGCTTAGAAGTGCAGTTGACTTTTTTGGATTAATTAGAGGCCAAATAAAACTCAAAGTCCTGCAAGTGTCTAGTTCCACCCATCTCCGAATAGTGATATTAATGGCATCTGAAAGTAACATGGTATTTTTTACTTGAATTGAGGCGGGGGACTTCTGATTTATTTCCAACCCTGTTCTAGCTAGCTCGTCGGCTCTTTCATTGCCTAGAATACTACTATTGCATCCATCCAACCATCCTTGATTTAATTGCTGGTGCATCCAAAGCCTTGATGACTGTCTAGGTACTGTCAATGAATCAGTAAGTAACGATAGATAGCTCATCTGTCTGATTCATTGACAGTAAGTAGACAGCCTCCTCGATAGCTGTAGGCATCAGTGGTAAGGCAACCGAAGGGACATAGAAAAAAATATCTCTGACGAGATCGCGGATACTCCAAATCCAGTTCCCCCTATCTGGGGAGATTAACCACAAAGTTAACCACACGACTCAGATCAGAAAGTGTTTATTAGAGGCAGACTGTGATTTAAAAATATAGTTTCAAAAAGCTGACAGCAAACATGATTCCATTCAATGATACAATCTTGACAGTCTACGCCTCACCATCTTAAACAACGCCTCACTCAAGCCATTTTTAGGTCACAATCTTTTCAAAAAATATATTCATTCGTACATAAATAAACAGTATGAACCATTGAAACAAACATAATAACAATAAATTTACTCGCAAAGCAAACCCTCTTAGCCCGTAAAAAATACAGAAAAACGACCGTTGCCGAAAAATTCAGAACTCCATAAATTCCAAGTGCGACAATAAAATTTGAGGCACTCTTCCACTCTGCATGTTGTACATTTTGTGCCTCATCTCACACTCGCCCGTCGGGGTCTCTATAACATTTTCTGGTCACGATTTTTGCAAAATGCAATTTATTGCAGCCGCATCTAGATACACACTTGAACAGCAGCTCCCCGTGTGCTAAATCTAAACAGCAAAAGTGAAGATAAAAAAAAATAGTATAGCCCCCGAAAGCACATTATGGCCTGACTTTGAATTATCATTATTTTATACGCGAAAAGAGATTAGCATTAAATTATTGGAAGTCACCGCGAAGCCCATATACAGCCAGCCACCGCGCATTCGGGCACACCTAACCTCAAATACAATGGTTCAACCGTCGGCAAGGGGGCCTAACACACAAGTAACTACTGCACAGCACTGTACCATCCCGAAGAAGGACGATGATATTGCATGAGTCTACCGCTTGCATGAGAAGACAAAAATTAGTTTTATGAGTTTTTGCATGAGCGGAAAATCACAAAACTACTAAAGACGGGCACACTCGTTTCCACTAGATACACAGATATGCATAAGCATGGCGACTGAAACATGCATCCGATGGATAAACTGCTCCTCGCTTTGATTATAAGTTTGCAACTAAAACTTCCGAAAACTAAGACACAACACAAAAAATAACAAACAGCAAAACAGAAACAGAAACAGAAACAAAAACAAAAACGATAAAGCAACTCAACAAACGACAGATTCGTGACTATCAAGAAATTAAACATCCGCGCGATAGGATCTTCAAATCGAAATTCAACTTTACGAGTCTTGGTCGCTATCGCGCTCGAAACTCCACTCCGCCGCTCCGACCGAAGAAGGTGCACAGGCTCAGTTCAGCAATGGATACGGATACGGATACGGACGGACAAGTTTTCATGGGTTTTCGAATTTGTTTCGTGCGCCGAAAGGGCGAGCTGGGAGCAGCGACTGCGACTTGCGGAGGCACCACCAAGATGGAAATTCTCTTTCGGAAGATAGTGGGCAATTTAAATGAGATGGAAGGCTACGCCGAACGTCATCGTCATCGCCGTCGTCGTTGTTGCTGTCGGTCGGTTTACGGTTTACCTTCCGGATGGAGTTTCATGCTACAGGAAATTGTGGTTTAGTGTCCGAAATGGAGCACGCTCCTTTCGTCTTTCGGTAGGGGCACAACACAACAAATAAGTGGTGTCAGCAGCTGTACTGTCTGTTGTGAACTTTCGGGTGTGGAATAGGCGCTGCACTTAACTAATAAATTTGGGTGGGGTTGTATTAGGAGTATTAAAAGGAAGTTATAAGGAAAACTATTTTTTTTTTTGCTTTTTTCGCCTGTTTTATAGATTTTCCTCGTTCAGCGGCCATACGAAGGTACTCGTATTTCACTATCAGCCTTGCAAGGATATTTAACGAACTAGTGTTGGGCATTTTGGAGGCACGTTAGTAAATTGCTTTTGGTTACTTAATATTGCTGGACCTCATACACTAACTTTTATATTGCTTTAGTCTTTCACAAACACACCCCAAAAAGGGGTTGCTACTTTTATTTATGAGTTGTTTTTTTATGTTTGTTTAAAAGCTAATCATTTTTGAAGCTATTGAATGATTTGTAGCTTTTCCTCGTCTTCCCTTTGATTCAGGTAGTCTTGCCAAAGGTCTTGAACCATGCTTAAAGTCGCTGTCCTGCTAAAATACTTAAGGGGACTGTCTGGTAGAATGTCCGTTTTTTGTCACTTATCCTGGGCTAGGACTCCGCTTAATAGAGTGTCGTTGAAGTCCTTTTCCAAATGCTTATTTTCATGTTTCGGGTGCTGTTTTTCATCTTTTTCACTTGCAAAACGACTTCCCGCGTTGATTTCCACAAATTTTCACATTTTTAACGAATTGTTTACGCAAGACGTGAAGAATCTCAAATGTGAGTGAATTCTTAGGCCTTCATAGTAGGCCTGTTTTGATTTTCGGTGCGGATTTCCAGCGGTCCTGATCAAATACTTAAGCCTTCATCACGAGAAATTGGAACAAGAAATTACGAAAGAAGTCTCGGATATCAAAGCAGTACTTCTTTCGACAAAAGTTTCGCCGCTATGGTCGAAGATTTCACGAAGAAGCTGTGAACTTCGACTAGGAAACGTACCGCGCTATTACCCAGTATACGTCCATTCAAACAGCACATTTAAATAAAAGAGTTGTTGAAGAGTGCAGACAATTAAGCAGCTCCGCCAATGCCGTCTGAACTATTATCACACTCAACTGGACCTGAAACAACGCAGCGTACGATTTTAATTTGAAATTCTTCATGAACGATGAGGCGCATTTTCATTTGAAAATCCATGTTTCACTCTCGAAGAAAATTATTGAATGGTACGTCTTTGGCATCAGGCTAAAAAATTTCGAAGATCCCAAGGGTTTTACGGCTTCTGTGAATAGTGCGACCGTGAACATGTCCAAAAATGCGTTTTCTTGAAGTTCGAGAGCAGAGATTGATTGAATACCGAATTCGGTCTGTTATAAACTTGCCACCTACTACAGTCCCAGCAATCATTCGGTTGAACAAGCGCCTCCACTATCAAAGATACTTCTCTGAGAGTTCGTTATACTTTCATCTGGTGAAGGAGGAGCCGCGATACGGCTATGCAAAAGAGAATAGAGGAGCTCAGAAATATAGGCCCAACGCGTCTGTAGTAGCATTCCATTTTCCTCGGAGGGTAACACTGCAGATGGTTCAGAACAAAAAACCAAGCCAAGGGACACCTGCAACCTAGTAATACTCTTGTACCGCGATAGGACATTGTCGCCTCTTTGCCTTTTATGAATATCGTGCGTATTTTTTAAATGCAAGCGATTTCGGACTCTTTTGCCGAGATTTTGAAAAACGGGCCAGCAATGCAGCCACAGCCACGGTGAAAGGAAGTAGTGCTGGTGAATTTCCTAGTATAATATCACTGTCACAAAAAATTAAGACTAAGGAGAACACGGTGGCAAGTAATGAGCACTTCTGCGGGGTTCTGGATGAAGTAAGCCAAACTTCTGATAAAGAAATCGTCTTGATCTCCGAAGAACATACCTGAAACATCATTTATCATGTGGGGAACTCCAGTAGCACCTTTTCTTGTCTTCTATCTTCATCCAAACCAGCTCTTTATTGAGGATTTTTTTGTTGCTCCGGTTGGACAAAGGGATTTGAAAATTCAGATTTTTCGAAAAATGCCGGATCTTGAAATTCAAACCAAAATTTCACTCATTTCGTAAAAAAAAACTATTCATCCATCCGGAGGACAATTTTAGGTCTGCCCCCTAAACCGAGTACTGCGAGACTATTGAGGAGTGATTTTACCTCAAAGGGTCTACTAGAAACATCGCTTAATTGTTTGAACAAAATCTGCCGCTGCCATTGTCACGAAGAGCGCTTAATATTTACTCGTGCATACATTTCTAAGGAAGGCTTTTCGGCGTTGTATCAGCAGGACAATTTTTGCGGTTTATCTTCGTGCCGTTTAAGTTTAAGACTTGCCATTTATTTGCACCCGTTTGAAGAAAAAAAATCCTTGCAAGGAACTCCATAAAAGCAAGCAAAAGTTGGTACATCGTTGCAGCAGCCAGCGCTCAGGTTTATATCTCCATTCACACAATTCGATTACCGGCCAAACCACCTTGCCGCCATAAATCATTCTCCGATGCCCTCAAAACTAATAGAGTTCGAACTTGCACCTTGGTTAGCTTAACCAATAACCGGCTGCAGGTCTTATGCACTGGGACTCCAAGCCCCAAGTGCCTGAGTGCGCACAGATTGCCTGAGTTGTTGCCATTATGCGATCAGTAAAAGAGTCGTGAAGCTCGTAATGCGTCTTTCATCGTAGTCCCATTAGAGCTGATATGAACTCAGGTCCACCTCCGCGGTTCTCCGGAGCAGGTGTCCCAAGATTGCTTGTTCTTTGTTTTCTTTTGCAACACTTTAGAGGCGCTCCCATCCGTGATACACTTTGACATTTGTTGGCTTTTCGAAAAAAATCAAAACGACATGCGTCTGCAGTGTTTGGGGCCACAACACATGCCCTAGATTTTGGTAATTGCTGCACTTCAGCACAAGCAGTTGGCTTGCAAGTGCTTGGGAGCGGCAATGGGAAGGTATATCGTGTTACAACACAGAAATCACGATTATTCTTGGAAAATGGATTTCGGTGTAAACATGGCCAACCAGATAAACAAAATCTCAGTCATTTCGTCGGGCGGGGAACCAACGAACGCGGAATGTATTTCGCGAACCAGCAGCGACACATTCGTAACATTAAATTGTCACATCAATTGCGGAGCTGCTGTACGTGTCAACATAATGCTGCTGTTCCTTCAAGGGGTTATCCCTTTGGATATCTTTTGAGGCAAATAAATAAAATACCACCTGCTTCGTGAGAGTCACGAATTGAAGATAAAAGAAACAACAACAAGATGAAGAGTATTCGAAACTACATCGGAGGAGCATTTTTACCGCCCAACATCAATAATACAATAAAAAATGGAAAGCTAGCTAAGGAAATTTACGATTATTTTTGGAGAAATATTCCTTGCCATAACGTCAGGTCGGTCGTTCGTTCGTCCTGTGCATCTTTTGTCGTTTCGCGTGAGCAGATACTCTTCGTTTGTTTCGTATCTTAAGAGGGATTGGGTAAAATGAAAGACTTATGGTGAAGCATGTGTGTCCTTGGAGGATGCTTGAGGATGATTTGTTGCGTAGGTAGTATGTGAGGTGTTAGATTTTCTTTTCTGTCTTTTTAAACGCTTCTAAATGACACTTGGATTGCTGCGTACGGGATATAAATGCGAAAATGAGCGCACACTCGTGTGCGAGTATTGTGAAGCCACGTTTCACATTTTGTGTATCATTTGTGCAAAGCTTGAGGCTTTTTCTTTCGAAAATTTATTATTAAAACACAATTTGCCAAGTTGTTGGGGAAGATGTTTCAAATCGGAAACAGATTACCCATGCTTTAAATTAGGGATGCAGGCGGCAGAAGACTTCTATTTTTAATGGGTTTTTTCGACAGTCTTCTGCCAAATTTCAACTCATATTCGATGGTAATCTTATAAGTTCAAAGGCAGAGACAGCACAGGAACAAGCGCCTGAATGCAATGATTTTCGGGTTATTCGATGTCATCGAAAAAGCAGCTTTTTCTTGTTCCGTAAACCGAGTGTAATGCTGTTTTGTGGAGACTAAAGATCCTAGTTAAGCAGTCAACAGTAGGTTTGAAAAATCAAAAACATCTTTGTTTTCCAATAAGGCCCTAAGCGATATCAGGATAACAGTTTCACAGGCCAAAATTTGGTGTACGTTTAGTCCTGAAGGGATCAAAAGTTCTGTGTTTGAAACAGAACGGAAAATTGTCCGAAATAAAACGGAGATGGTTGCTTCATGTCTAGCATTTTATGACCGAAGGTGGCGAAATAAAGCCTCTACTTGCAATGAGTTAAAGGATCATCTAGTGTCATGAATAGTAAAGGACTTGACAAGTTTAATTTGGAGAGTATGGTAGGTTCTGAGGGCACCTTCCAGGGGCAAGTCATTTGTCATCACAATGCACCAGTAGACCTCATTTCCCATCGCTACTCGTGGACGACCCATCTTACCTGACCTTTACTTCAGTATCAGGTGATTGAATGGAGGTTTGAGCTTCAGCTAAAGCTAATTTCCAACCTAGAAGGTTCCGAGCATGCTGCTTTCAAGTGGTCCTTCGAGTTAAGGTTTTTTTTTATAGTTGATTCAGCAATTGGACAGCTTGGTTTTCTTGGAAAAGATATTGCCTTTCACGTTGACACCTGCCGGTTGTAATATCTGTGCAAGAATAAGGGTTGAAGAATTCAAACTTCATAGTACGTTGCGTGGTTTGGAGCTTTTGTGACATAACCTAGTTCGTCCATCAAGGTCTTCAAAGCGAAAGTTGTCGTATTCGGCTTTGAAGTCGTTGTACAAGTGATTGACTTGAAATTCTTAAGTCTTTTCCAGGACTTGCTGCAGTGTGAAAAGTTTTTTTCTGTCGATTTGCCAAGATGCGTGTCTCATTAGAATTGGCCATTTGTGTTTTCGAAAAAAGCATTATTACAAGAAGTTAGTTTTTAATCTAATTTGAGAGTATCTCGGTTAGATGTCCTCTGTAGGCTCTGACCAGTTACTTCGCAGAGGCTTCGTTGGTCTCATGTCAAAAGAGGGCTTTGTAGATTTTTCCATTCATGCATCCAACGATCGCTTAGCGGGCCGAAATCAACGACCTTCAATCAGAATCGGTTTCTCTTGACGAATCGCCTTCCTAGTATTTGGAATGTTATGTATTAACCGTCGGATTCTGTCCTCTTAGTGTCGCTGATTCTAACCAACGTACTTCCTGGTTCGCAGTTTCAGCTGTTTGTTTTTAAGGCTAGTTTCCAATTATTCAGTGGTTCTTGTGACATAAAGTTATCTTTTCTTACTTCGTGCCTTATTGTCTACATTTTCGAGATTCGCTGGTATCCGATACACTGTCATAATTCAGGTTGTTTCCCATGTTTTGGGTGTTAGCCTAACGCATAACCAAGCCAACCCGCTGCTCACATTTCTACATCGCTTGACAATAACTTAGATCGGTGCCACCACGGTGCTATGTTAGCTTGAATTGCCCAGTGATTTGCTTTTGCTTGATAGGAAGCCTTCTCTAAAGTTGATGAGGTGAGGAATATAAGTTGAGATGGGTGAAATCTTTTTTTTTGCTTTCGACTGATTATAAAAATTAATATTTTTTTGATAAAACACCCGCCGCAATTGTTATTTTTATATTCCTTCAAAAAGTATGTTTCAAGTCGTTTTTGAAAATCTAAGAAATGCAGTGTTCTTAAGTCTCACAGTAAATTTAAAAAAAGCGATAATGCCAAAGTTGAGCTTTGTGAGCTATGGCACCATTCTGAATTGTTTACTACTTCTGGCCTTAAAAAAATTTCAATAATTGCCCGATATTGAAAACCCTCTACATTTACCGCAGTTTTCGTCGTTTTCGATCCATTGATTCTTTCCGAGGTTATTCCACACTATGCTGTGAATCTAAGTGGTACATTTGACGTGCAAAAAATATTTTTTGATCCACGTTACCGTTGAGGTCTAAAAGGGCCTCATCGCTGGTTATGAGTTTGTGAATAAAATCGTTGTTCTCTCGGAACATGTTTGTGGATCATTTGATTTCTACTCATAACCCAATCGAATCTTATATGGAAAAAAATGTGACTGCATTAAAATTCTTTACGAATTCCAAGGCCTGCCAGGAACATCACAAACAGCCCCTTGTTGCTGAAAATGCTGCACCAATCAGTACATTGGTTGAGGACTGGACACATTTCGAACATGGAAGAAATTTCAATTTAATCTTTGTGTCTGAATAGTTAAATGTCGGCTTTCAAAATAAAATTAAATCACTTTTGTTCTTTATTTTCTTTTGAATCTTTCATCATAAATTTTCCAGGTTTTCCAAAGTTAATTCTAAAAAAAAAAATTGCAATCAAAAAAGTATTCAAAAATTAAATCTTAGTGTTTCTTATCAAATCAGTCAACGAGGTCAGAACGAAAATTGAAATTTAAAAGGAAATTGGCAAGTATAGACATCTCTATTAAAGACAATGTCGCAATATTAGGCCGTAATAAATTCGGTCTATGTTCATATTTTCCCATTCCGATTTTAATTGACCGTCCGCAAACAATTAACATAGAAATTAAAAACTAAAAGTATTCCTGTCTTGGCCAGCCTGACGTCATCCATTTATGTTGGATGGAAAATAACGACCATAGTCTATCACAACCAGAGTCTGTGCTAAACATCTGTTTCCAAAATACCAACCAGAACTCATTTAGGTAGTCACTTCCAGTTGGTTGCCACAAAATATGATTAAAACCACAGACCATGAATTCTTCTTAGTTCCACATTAGGCACTCAGTTCTCTATCTGTGTAATTCCTAGTCTTAATTTTGACTTTTGTTTAGCAACGGCTCGGCAGGTAGCATTCCTCTCACATTTCTCGCATGTATAGATTTGGCACACCAGACCACTTAAGCACACCAGTAGTGTTCTTCAGAAATGAGTTCCTCTTTGTGCACCATCTTCACATAAATAATAATTACACCGAAGCCTTAGCTCTCGCTCACTCTGTGCGCAACAGACGTAATCCAGCCAAGTTTGGTGGAGGAGCAAATTCACTTAACCATACCTTTGTGTATAGGATGTACTATATTTATTTGACTACCAAAAGGCTCTTTCTAAATATACACATATATTGCGGGGAAACACACCTCTGTCATGCCGCCTTTCTTTTGGGCAAGTGTTTTTGACGCAGCCATGGTAGCACAGCACAGCACTCACCTAATCCTCTCAAGACTCTGTAGGTGGCTTCTTCAAACCGAATCGAGCTACGCCACATATGCCACTTCAGGTGGTATATTCCGCAAAGTAAAGGATATTATAAAAGCTCAAGATGTTGACGATGCTGGTTCAGGAATCTTGCTTCCTAATTAAAAACGGAAATTTTTTCTTTTGATCTTCCAGCACAGCTAGAAAAATGAGGGCAATTTCACTCGCACCAACGCGCACCGGTACTGTTGATGTTTAGAGGCATTTTCAACCACGCAAACCACACAGCACTGTGGAGTATTTCGAATTTTTCGAATATTTTTTAATCCTTTTTGTCCTTGAACACTTGAATTAATTACTAACGACGCCGCTTCATTTTGTGGGAGTACCAACGCCGCTGCCACCGCCACCAACGACGACGCAAGCAAAAGTTTTCAATTTTCTCATTCAAAAAGGGATTTGTGTATCCAATTAAAGAGTTAACCTTTGGCAGACTTTTCACAAATGAAGGAAAATCGTATTTCTTTACATTAATTTTCTTGTGTGGGAAAATAAAGGTTTCGTTCAAGTTGAAAATTGTTTAAAGGAATGCAGCTCTAATTGGATTCAAGTTTGAAAGGGATGTGTCCTTTAAACATAAGAAAATATTTGAATCTTGCAGTGGTAGAAAAAACGAAAAAAGCCTTGTTGCGTCCATCACGTCAGCCAGTTATGCGCTTTGAATTACAACGCGACATGCAAAACTTGCTTGAGTTCTGATGCGGTTTTCTTCTTCAGCTCGATTAATTGCGAGGAAATAACTCATACGAAGAACATCGAACTGATAAAAGTGGCCAAGTGCGATTCGAACACGGACACGTGGGGCTCTGTTCATAATCTACTTCGCCTTAAATTCAGTTGTGTTTTTAAATTAATTTAAAATATCGTAGACTACTTTTTGCCGTAAAATTGAATTCGGATTTTAAAAAAAACGCTTCTTGGGACACCCTCTATTTTTCGCGATAAATTATTTTTATTATTTGTTGCTACAGCGATCATATTAGTACGCATTCTCTGAAAATTGTAAGAATATTTATGGTTCAGAAGAAACAGCCCTGTGACCGAAAGACAACGGAGGCTTCCGTGTTCACCTTTTGGGTTCGGAATTCTAAAGACGACTGCCAATTGGACTTTGTAAGCGAATATTCCGGGATCTTTCTATAAAATTCTGCTCAGTCTAGTGTAAATAATATTCAGTTTCGAAGATCTATGGAGCGTTGAAGGTCTTTGATTTAGGTGACAGTTCATATGGCAAACAGCAAATTTGAGTTTTACAAACTGGATTATGCGCAATCAACAATTTCATCAAAAAAAGTACCCGTCGCAGCAGAAGCAAACAATTCTATAACTCCTCAAGTGGTGTTTTATCTAAACGAATTGTGAAAGGACATGTGGCTTGGAACAGCATCGGCCAACAAGACATCAATTTACGAGGGTAATTCAAAAAAGAGTGTACGTCATGCATTGACTGTAAGTTTTGGATATAAGAAAGCCAACTGAACGAAAACAGCGTCTTGAGGATGTTTCAATCTGGTGTTACACATAGTTTCATAACAATTTTCAATTTCAATTCAATACAATTTATTTCAATTGCATTTTAAATAGTTTAAGAACAAGTAAAATAATTTAGGTGACATAATAGGACTACCGTTTGAAAATGTCGTTTTTAACAAAAATCAATGCTTTATTGAGGAAAAATAGATATAAACTCAATATTCAAAGTATTGCCCATCGCTAGCGACACATTTTTCCCATTTTTCTGACAATTCATGGATGCACGTTCTGAAAAATTCGACCGGTTTGGCCACAATCCACGAATCGATCAATTTTTTGACATCATCGAAATGACGGAAGTGCTGGTCAGCCAGGCCATGTTGCATCGATCGGAAGAAATAGTCACTTCACACCTAATAAAAAAAGAAACACTCAAAATAATGGACGGAAATGTCAGTCTCCGACTCTGAAAGTTCTCAAAGACTTAGCGTCCGGAGTCCTCCTCAGAACGATAAATAAAGCCCGAATGGGTATCAACAATGACGACACATTTAAAAAGGAGAAAGAACTAAATGCTGAAACAAACCATTCAAATTAAATGTTATGAAAATATTTCAACACTTTTTTAAGATATCCTAAAACAACATCGAGTGAGTATTTTTGGGTCACCTGGAACATAACCAGCATCTGCGTTGTAGAATGATATCTCGATATAAATATAATTCATTTAGTTCATTTAAATTTCTTCTTACTTGGACTCCATATACTCTTAACTTTAACTTAATTCTGGTGTTGGACTTGAATCATTCGATTAATTATATTTTATTTTATATTCTCAAGGAATAGCCAACCATTTAAATGGTTTAAGCAATGCTTCCAATTATAATGGACCCAATGGTATCTAATGTGGTCTTTCACCATCACACGCCCTCCTTTTGCGAAACCCAATCATGGTCAATGATTTTGCATACATCCTTGGATATTTCTTGTTTATCAAACAAAACTATCTTAATTTAAAATCAACAAATTCAGTTCCTCACCATTCTTTTTGGCATAAAAGTTAGATCGATTTCAAATCGACGCTACTCGTATACCCAAACAAATATTTGCATCTGGGAGAAATCCCAATAACTAAGAAAACCAATATCCTTAAGAAAGAAACATTTCAAACTAACGGCCAAAGTAAATTGGAAAATTATTCAAAGCACAAGGATCTGCGTCGAGTATACAGTATGTATAGATCTATGAGTAAAAAATTTACATCGAACCTTAACACTCACACAATCGAAAGGAAACCAATTAAATCGATTTGAAATGTAAGCGATTTTTAATTCGTCCTTTTTGCTTGGCTTGTTTCTTCAATTCACGCTGAGTAAATCAATTCTCGAACCCATCGTGAGAGTCTCCACCTTACTCGGATATCCATAGTAAAATTGCAAGAAAAGAAATTTTGCAGATTGGGATACCTGACACAACATGGGGGGGCTGTAACATAATCGCCCGTCAATATCTCGAAACTCGACTAACAAGAAATTCCGTTCCGATTAATCATTGCAAATAATCCCTTTTTAATTGCACACGCTCCTTGAACAGCACCCAGCCAGCCCAGGAATAAAATGAGTGAAAAACAAAACATCTATCAATGAGGATGATGTAGAGTCGCTGAATAGTTGTGCTGAGTTGCGTTGGTTGGTTGGATGTTCGTGGAAAAGGATACAGACGGCTGAAGTTCGACAGAAGGGCAAAAGCACAGTTTTATCCATCTTAATGTCGAAAAGTTTCAATGATTATAAATTAAATTTTGATAAATGAATAGTTATGGAGGATTCTCATTTTTGGGTTCCTTAAGTTTTCCTACAGTGTAGACGGTGTGATGCGAATTTGGCACCCTTAATGGTTGCCAAAGTTTGCCTTTGCGAGTTTATAATGCAGTGTTTGCAGATAGAAGAAGGTTTTAGCTTAGATTTATGGAACTCAAGGCTTTTTAACAAACAAACTATGGTAGACTGGATAATGTCTTAAGATGGTATTAAACTGGGAACATGTTTCTTTTAAAAGCCTTCTTCGACAAGAGTAAACAAATTCATAATTTTTTAAGAGCTCCAACTTAATACTTTGTTATAAAGGAAACCACACTTTTCTGCCTTATCTCTTTTATGGTGCATTTCTATCGAAATTATTAGACTCCACTCAAAAATAACCATACCAAGAAGGCATAAGTCTATTATGCATTGGCTTCTCTACGAAAAATATGACAATTTCGACGAGATCGAGATACCTGATCTGAGAAGATGACATTTCAAACAGGAGCGAAAATAATTCGTAAACAAAATTGCAAAATTTGGAGCGCCCAAATTAAAGACTTAATTTTCGAACATCAAAAGTACTCAGGAAGGTGCACAGTATCGAGTGGAGAAACCGAAGAGAGGATCATTAGACCATAGTTTTTCGAAAGGGATAAATTGTCTCGCTCTTAAGGGACTATGATAACCCTTAACATACATTTTGCCAAGAGCATGAAGAATGATAATGAGAAGAAAAGAAAGATTGTGTAGTTTCGAATTGTTTTATTCGCATAGTTCGCATTAGCAAGTTTAAGTCACTTGTAAGACGAGGTCCTGCACATCCCATTCCCATTCAAACTGCATCGAAGAAAACCGCGTAACTACGAGTCGCCTTATCTTAAATGGTCTAGGGCATCAAAGGTATCGGTGAGATCGCTACTCTTACATTCTCCATCGACGAGTTGGGCGGCAGTTTCAATATTTATCATTCAAAACCCTCCAAAAGCACACGTCGTCTCTAAAATTGCTTTCATACGAGTCCTTAAATCCAATTTGAAACTTTTTTTGTTTTTGGCAAATATTCCACAGTGAAATTCTGATCGACTGTGAAATTCCTGATCAAAACCTCAGTGACGTTAACCGATCAGGTAAATTTGAAAAGGCGTTCAGATAGTATGTGACGCTTCTCGTGTTGTTTTTCTCATTCCCATTTTTTGCTGTGCTGCCTAGATTCCTTTACGGGTGCAGTTTGATGGGCAATGTTTTTGGCGGTCTCTTGCCATGGAAGTGACCAGTGACATTTAATCTCTCCTGACTTTGAAGTTTTTCTGTCTCTTGGAGTCCGGGAAATTCTCATTCGAAGCCTGTCTTCAATGAAGAAATAGAACGAGTAGACGCGACGCTATCTAGGATACTTGAAGAAAGCCTAACTTATTTCGCAGCATCAATTTGTTTTGCGGTTTGCTGATCTTAAGACCTCCAAGACTTTGGATATTGGATTCCTCAGATGCAAAATCTAATTGATCATTTATGCAGATTGTTTACAATGTTCGAAACCTCCAAACATCTTGCCTAGGTCTGTCCTAAGCACATCCAAATTTGAGTTATTTCACTCCTTTCAGCCGTTTTTCATTTTCTTTCCGCCCGGTCAATTTCAAAGCTTCTATTCGTATCATCGATTTATCCAGCTGTCCACATTCTCTTCAGGATCTTACCATTTCAAGTGCACAGCCAAGAATCGTTGCCATTTTTTTCGTCGCTCTTTTGCAAGGAATTTTGAGCTGGTTTGTCTATGTGATCCAAAAACAAATTGTGCGAATCTAAGACGCATTTTGCAAGGTGTACAAAATCAGACTTTGGCGTATAAAGTCACTCTGATAAGCAAAGACCCACAAAATTACTTAAAGAATGTAAGTTCAGCTGTAAAGTACAGAATATCGATGACGCATCGATTAAAAAATAAATAAAACGTAATAGACGTAACTATTTCCTGTGTCCAAAAAGTAGCCAAATGAAAATTATTTTTACTCTCTGTGGGTTCTAAAATATCAATGTTTCCCAAGGGTCTTCGCCTTTGGGACTTGAACTAGGCTTTCGACCAGGCCAAGCGTTACAAATAATTTTTTTTTTTTTTGTTAATCAGTCTTCTGTGCCAAATGTCAAAAGGAAGACAAACCCTCTTAACTTGTTCTCTAAGTTTATTTATTAAATGGCATAAATAATGTCGACCGCCTAGTCTTTGGCATGTTGGCAAAACTTCGTAAAATGTCATGTTTTTGGAATATAATAGTATACGAAAGTTTTATGCCATATCAACGACACTCAACCTTGCTCTAGGCTGTACTTTACTTTATCTTCTTTGGTTTTGTCGTTTGTCGTTTGAATTTTATTTTATTTCGTATTAAAAATTGACAGGGGAAAACTTATCAGCAGACCTAATTTTCGTAAAGCTCATTTCTCGAGAAACTAATAGGCTCTACCAAAAAGAGGCTCCGAAATATCTCACTCTTAAAGTAAACGACAAGGATATTTAGCAGCAACAACTTTTAAGCCCATCAAACAGAAACGAGTCAGTGAGTAGTAGAGGCCTTTGCGTTCTGATGATGGCCGTCGTCCTGGTCCTGTCCTTACTACTTAACCAATGTGTGTGTGTCATGAAAATTGATACCTAAGCACATTCAACTACAGACAAAACAAACAGACTTAAAGGCAAAATATGGGTTAATTTATTCCTGGCATGCGAATGACAATCTTTTCGAATCCCATTCAAACGTTCAGCGTAAACAGGGCTGTTCCTCCAAGACCTTGCCGTTCGTTCGTTTGTGCGTGCGTGTGTGTTTGTATGCATGTGGATGTTTGCTTGTGTCCTTGTGTACTGGAGAGTTGTTTCCTGCATTTAATGGACACTCATTTAGGTCCTGTTACATATTTTTTTTTTCCTTTTTGCTTTTCTTTTTTTTTTTGTATAATTTGGCAATTTCCAAAAATAGAGGGCAAAAAAAAACAGGATGGATATTTACTTGCGTCAAAGGCAGAGAACCAGAACCAAGGGAACACGATTGAATGAGGAGAATCCAAGAGGCATCAAAAACTATTGCCATTTACTTTGAATGGAGGAGGACAAATACGAGTATCTATTCATCCACCTTGGAGGAGGCCGGTAGGATAGATGGATGGATGGTTGGATGGATGGGCGGGTGGGTGGGTGTTTGTACTTGGTGTCCTTGAGCTTAACGGGAAAGGCAATCGGATGGAATTTAATTAATACACTCTTTGCTACAGGATATTTAACAATAACTTTTGTGTCCGGATTTTAATTAAAGTGCGTGTCAATCTAATTTCATTAGTATGAGCTTCTCATCGGTGTATCTAGTTAGCTGTGCCCCAATTGAGCTGCGACGTTTGTGAGGCTTTCAAAGGTTGCTGCTGCTAAGTGGGAGAACACTTTGGTTTTTTTTTTTGTATATTTCGTTCGTTGCTTTGTTAGATTGCCCCGGATTTAGCTGATGAGATGGGGACTTATAAGGATAAGTGGATTCCGACTGTGAGGAGTACTGTTAATCTTAGTATTTCCTTTTTTTCGCAGAGTAATTGAGATTAAGATAGTGGATTATGTTGAAGACTTGAACGTTCTAATGTAATCCAAAATAGACGATAGAAAAAAGTGATTGAATTTATTCATATATATATTTGAAACCACTTTCGTGCGAATGCAAAGTTCAAATTCTCCTACAAATTGAAAAAAAATGGTTTCAATGGGCCGAGTGAATTTAAAGCATACGAGATCTTGGATCCTTTTGCAGGAGTCAACCCAGATTTCAAACAAACCCATTAAAAAAAAATTGAAAATTGCAGAGTTATAAAAAAGGCATTCTTCCATTTTATGTTTTCATTTCAGATTTTGCTGTAATAGTTAGAGGCCCAAAAAAATTTAGTAATTTTTCATTGATCGTGTTAAATTTAATATTTAAGGTCAATCAATTGAGCGTGATCATTGAGGAAAGAACGAATCCTTATTTGGAATCATTTCAAATCCTTTAAAAATGTAAAGAACGCCATCATTACAAACAATGTCTCTTCGCATTCATTACCATTCGTTGCACTCTTTTGCATTCTTTCTTCAATTCACTTTAAAAATGAAAATCAAAAGTAACTAAGAACTAAACACTTAAAGGCTTTTCCTATTTCTTAACGGCTAAAAAAGTCTTGGATATTATATCTCAATATTTTCGTCGTTTAATAATTCTCAGAGTGAAGTTTTGGAATTTGAATTCAGTTCGAAAATATCTGCGATTTCGGGAAAGAAAGGGCATTTTAAAATCATGGGCAGCAGAATTTTGCAAAAAAAAGCCTCGGATGTCATATCTCACAATATACGTCATCAAATGATTTTTAGAGCTAAATTTTGGAATTTGTGTTCAGTTTGATATCCTCGTTAAATACGAAAAAAACTATTTGCTATTTAAAAAAAAAAAGTGCTTTTTAAGATCATGGGCAGTAGTCCAGCAGAATTTTGCAAAAAATAACTCGGATTTCCTATCTCAATATTATTGTCTTTTATCTTGATGGTCGTTACTTACCATCTGGTTATACTTTTCATCCTTCGAATAGAAGTCTTAATTTTGAAAGTTGTACCTCACTAAGTCGTTATCTCAGCTCTGCTTTGTTGGTAAATTTAATGTCTTCAGCTCCTGAACTCAAATGAAACCATACAATTACCCGTGTTTTATTAATAATTTTGTTAAAATTTCTCATCATTATCTTCCAATCATGATGGCTTACATGAGTGTAAGATTCCATTTGAATGACTGAGCATTTCAAAATTAATTCGAAAACTCCTCAATTAATTTACCACTGCATTCATACTCCAGAGTATACCCTCCGACTTAGCATTTGTGACTATTAACGTTCAATAAAATCTGAAATGTGGCAAGTTCTCTCATCTCGTCGAAATCCTATTTAATACAATGTCTTCTCATCCCCCGGGAACCACTTCGCATTTCGCAATAAAACGTCTCACTTCATGCACTCTGCACGCGTTATTTGAATGTCGCAAATCTGGGACTCCTTTTCCATTTATTCTCGAAAGCATACTCGTACACAAGGACATAATTGCGTTACACAAATAAGCAAACTTTTGCATTCGTAGCTCAGTGCATTGTAATATACAATAAAACTGGTGAAAGCACATCAAATGAAATTGAAGGTTATATCTCGGGAGCAGGGATTGTGCCACGTTTAAGAGATCAAAAGGAGGAAATTGAAAAGCGCTTCAGCCGACTTCCAGCTGATCCATTCAGTTATTTAATTCTTTTTTAACATCCCAGCAGCAGCAGCAGCATCAGCAGCAAGGACAGCCTTAAAATGTCAGCCAACAAACGCGGTAAGCAGCTGAAAGATAAGGACTTTTATTACCTTCATAGTTTGTCGCGTTCCTTTTTATATATATTTTTTTTTTGCGGGCTTGCATATGGGACACTCGTGGGTGGGAGTCGGGCATAAGACACGTCACGTTTAATATTATTATCCTTACTCTTTTGCCAGTAATATCCATAAAGTTTCCACTTATCTCTTATCTTTATGATAGTCCCGTTTATATATGTAAAAATATGATGAGTACATTATTGCACGTTGTAGTTAGAGGTGTGGCTGGTAGTGTGGACGAGTCAGATAGGGTAGAAACAGAATCTGCAACACTCCCGTTGAGACGGTTAATGATGGTGATTATGAAAATGACGCCTGCCTGGCTGAGGATATGGAACTGTGCGGTGCAAACGAGTACATCCTGCGAGACTAAGTGCCATTTTATGCATACATCTATGCACCATTGAGGCAGATCATCATCAACAATATCGCCGCTAACTAAAATAAACTGAACAGTCTGTGCAGCTAGTGGAAAACAATCGTACACTTTAAAGGAATGCTTTTTTTTAAATAGTGGGAGTACACCTGAGTCAGGAAGCCAAACTGTAATTAAGGAAAAAGTCTAGACCATTTGAGGCTTCCATCGAACACCTGTAGAAACATGTGGTATGATGACGAAGAAGAAGCCGCAAAGAAAAAACTCGAATGACAAGAGTACGAAACAGGCACCCGATCTTTCCTTAATGGAGAAGAAAATCTTGTGTCCGATCAGCAAGGAATCATGGATGTATTCCCAGATCATCTGGAATAGCAGCTTGACTGTAATGGTCAATAGGGTATGAAGAAGTCTAACTCTAGCCCATGAAGTTGTCCTTGCACCCACTGTAGAAGAAATTTCTGCGACCATAAGAGACTCACAAAGTATTCAAGTTAAAACCTTTTTTTGGCGAGATGCACAATAGCCGTTTTAAGACATAGAAATTAGACGATACCTGTGCTACCTATTCACAATAGACAAAATTTGCATACTGCATCAAATAATTCGGAACAAGAATTAACTCCAGTAACAATCCGACAAAGACAGGATCACTCTTCCGCTTGTCCAAAAAACTAGGAGCAAAAACGAGAATATACTCGTACAAATGTTAGATCTAGTCAGGCAGGCAAGAATCCTTCAGATAGAATTGCTTAAGTGAACAAGAATACTCCGGCTAAGAATGCCTTCGAATCCCAACTACAAGGTGCGCACGTAGAAAGGGAAGATCGAACCTCCTCTTCAAGGATCAAGTATTGGCAGATGCTAGGAAGCTTGGTCAAAGGAACCAAAAGAAGCCTTCCCTGCTCATATGACTCAAGAGCATATTGTCCTCAATCGAGTGCTTATAAGTAAACCTTCTCTGTCTTGGAAAGGACTACTTCCTAGTATTCCCTGCCGAAATTTATCAGGTAAAAGATGCAGCGTAAATTGGTTCTAAGAATGTAAAATAGTATGGGTACCACACTTCTTCATTGCTGTTTCCCATGAAGCGCATGTCATCTTTGAACTTGAACTCTTCAATAGTTTCCAAGTTTCGTTCGATTCTGGCCGACTTGTCTAGAGCTTTGTCCTGACAAATTCTTCACACAAGTACCCTCGATAGAGAAATTTGAGGATGAGCCCAACTATCACAGTTGCACAAGTGGACTAGGAAGGCGCTACTGCTCGCGTATATCTTTCCCGAGATAACAACCAATTTGACGAGATGGTTATAGCTCGTCCTCGTCTGCCAACTTTAGATTGGCCCTACGATTTGCCATTTGAAAACCTTCAACCGAACGCAATACTTTTCACACATATCGTGTCACTCAAGCATCTCATGTGCGGTATCACGTCATCTGTTTCCTGCCTTCGGGATACAGTTGCCTGTGTGATTGTCTACATGAGTTTTAGTTGACTTTCAGCACCTACGAGTACCACTGTGACAGAAGAAGCTACCACAAAATTTTCACTTGATTACCCCCATTACAGCTGTGCAATTAAATGCACTGCTGAATATCCTTCGTTTCTGGATGTCATCGTCGTCATAGCCTTTTGCCTTTTGCCTTTGTCTGTGTCCTTGTTGCCGTGTCCCAGACAGACAGACAGATCAGCCAGTAAAGTAGTAAGAAAGAAGGCAACGAGAGACAGGGTGTGGGTGTGGAGCTCGAGGAATTAACTGAAATGGAGAATAATAATTCTCGAGTAATTCGTCGCATGTTCATGCATGCGTCCTTTATCCATCCACATCCACCAAAGGACACTCGCATACGAGACTGCGAACGTTGTTGCATTATATTGTTGGTGGCTTGCAATAAAGCATGTTATGTTAGCTCAAGTAATGTGCAAAACAGCTCACATTCATATATCACCCCTAGAGAGACTGAGGACTCTGTTGTTTGTGTGCGAATCCTGAATCAGAAGCACTCCTTCGCTTCGAGGTAGCGGCCGTGCAGGATTCAACCGTTCCATTTACATACGCAGATAGGTAGTCTAGTCAACTACTAAATACAGAGCCTTGTGTGTCGCAATGGCAATGCACAGGAACATGGGTTAATTTAACTAGTCAAGAGCTATGGGCTTGGTTTCTGCTGCGACGACGACGACGACGACGAGGACGTTTGCAGTTTTGTGCTTGGCTTTACTTATATGCTCTTTGCATTTGAATTGCATGAATATAAAAGTTTGCTGATTCCTTTTTTTTTTGTTGCGTTTTTGATTTCGCCCGTCGTCGTCGGGAACTGTTGTTGGGAGCACAACAGAAGTAGAGAATAAGAATTGCAATTGCAAGTTTATGAATAATTTTGCGAGAAGCACTACCGCAATGACTTGTAATCTGACAGTGTGGTGAGGTGAGTCCTTATAAAGTTCTGTCATGCCGAGCGGGGCAAATGTCATTTCATGCGCATATATGAGGAACGTTTGTGTTTGCATTCTTGTGTATATGAATGTTGCAATTTTCCCTGGGCGGGTGGTTGTTGGTAATTCTGTTTTTCTTTTAGTGCTTCCTTTTATTTTCCTCCTCTAATTATGGGTTGCTGTTGTCACCCTCTGGGGCCAATTTGAGTTATTCGGTTTTTGTTGTCGAACTAATTACATATATTAAAGATGTTTTGCTCTGTCAATTTGTTAGACAATGTCAATTGCTTTAGTATTCGGGATAATGTGTATTTATTTGATGTTTGCATAGAAGAGGACACGCAAAGGATGGTAATTTGAGTCGGTAATTTATGGTCAGTCAAGTATTGAATGGTGAAATCGAAGACCTGTTGTGAAAATTAACGAATTGAATATCGTAATTGACCACAACCACAATATTATTTACAAAGGGAACGAACACAAAGGTTTCCGTAACTGAGGGCTCCGTTTGCACCTATTGAATACGGAACCTTAAGGGGGGGAATCACAGTAGCACACAAAAAATAGGCATACTATATTTTCGGGAACTAATTTTGGCTGAATAAAAGTATCAATCGAAGGTCTGTAAAGTAGGTTTTATAGCAATACTAAAAAAGTACAAAATGTAATTTTTTCAATAAAAAAAATTCAAAAATGGCGGCTGCGCTTCATATGCCCCAAGGCGCCTATTTTTGAATGCGTGTCGATGGCCGAAGACGTAAACTCCTTAATTTTTGACCTGGAAGCAAACACCAAAATTTTTTGGTTTTCATATAACAACAGCTAGCGAGCTACGTAGGATTTTTTCAATATATTGATTTTTTACAAAATGGTGCATGTTTGAAAATAAAGTGAAAGTTTTCACAAAAAAAACACCATCAAATCGTCGATAAAAAAAATTAAGCCATATAAAATAAAAAATCCTGCGTAGCTCCTTGGAGAAAGATATTTCGAAGCTACTGTCAAAAATTCAAGTCGATTGGTAAAGATTTGCTCGGGTTATGTCTTCGGCGAGTTCAAAAAAATGTTTCGAGGAAAAAGTTTCAAGTACTGAGAAACCATATGAAAATTTATGAGCATACCGGAGAGGCGTTACCGCAGAGTGAAAAATTTGGTCACTCGGACACTTTTGCCGTATTCCATCATTTGGTATATAATTTTTAAGACCCTAAGGCATCTTTTAAGCGATAAAATTTTTTTTCGAAAAATTGAAAATTTTACTGTGATTTCCCCCCTTAAAAATGGCGGTGGAAAAAATACTGGAACTCCAATTTTTTGTGACAACTAAGCGAAGAAGATCCTGATTTTTGTTTCCTTCACATGATCGAGGACGATGCAAATCCCACTAGCTATTTCCATTCGTAGGTTGTCACTCTAGTGAAGGTTCGATAACTCTTCGGGCCAGAGTCTTTTACCCGTAATCTTTAGCCCATGATTTCAAAATGCTATTTTTTCTAAAATCGCAAATAACGTTTTCTGAGATATTGATAACCACTTGTTTCTCAATCTGAACACATATTTCAAAAATTAGATCTGAGAACCATTTAAAGGCGAAAAATATTCAGGTTTGAAATCAGAGGCTGTTTTTCAAAATTCTCCGCCTGCGATATTTAAAGGCAATTTTTCCGTCAAATCGCAAATTATGTTTTTTAAGTTATCAAGATAGTTACATGAATACAAATTCCAAAGCTCTTAAAACCATTTGACGACGGAAATATTGGGTCATGGAATATGAACTAAAAAATGTAGCTTTGTAACTCTATTTATTTATTTCATCAACCAGCTTAAGCCTAACAGATTACAAATTTGGTAAAGTATTTGTCTATTCACATTAATCATTAAAGTTACTAATAAAATATCAGGAATTAAATTTCCTAAAAGCCAAAACACAATGTTTTTGAAGCACTCTCTTGAGATGTGAAAATCAACAAATCTACAAACTTCATTAAAGGACTTAAGAGATCAAGAAATTTGTTCATTCTGACCATAGTTTGTTCTATGCCCCGTTTGAAAGAAAAGATGTCGTTCTCTTAATGGCCGTTTATGTTACCGGGACTTTTGATCCGGTAACAAAAAATATCTCTTGTAAATATGATTTAGTGGCAACGCATTTTAAAAAATATATATTAAGTGAAGCGCCTTTGCACTCTTTCAAGGCGATCTGAATGGAATTTATAAATTGGACTCCAAATAATATCCGCATATTCAAGTATCGACCTAACAAGTGCAATAAAGAGGGATAATAGAGTATGTGGGTCAGAAAACTCCTTTATGTTTCTCTTAATAAATCCAACTAACGAGTTAGCTTTCGCTACTATGTGTTCCAAGTGATGAACAAACGTAAGCTTATTATCAATAATGACACCAAGGTCTTTTATTTTGTCTACTCTTTCTAATGGTGTGAGTCCAACACAGTAAGTATAAGAAAGCTGTTTTGGAACTCTCGAAAAAGAGATTTTGAAACATTTTTGAACATTTAAATTCAAGCAATTTTTGACACACCATTTATATAAATGCTCAAGATCCTTCTGCATTTTCTATTTTCGAAAGCAGCTTCAGATCATTGGCATACATTAAGCAATGATAGAATTCAAGATATTTTACGATATCATTAATGAAAATTATAAAAAGTAAAGGACCCAGGTGACTTCATAGCATAGGCCTTGAACAATGGTTATCCACGCTGACTCTGAGTACCCTCCCGATTTAAAATGATGTAATCCAATTCAAAATTGATGAGTGGAAACCAAAACTTTCCAATTTTTTTCAATAGTAACTTATGATTCACAGACTCGAAAGCTTTACTGAAGTCTGTATAGATGGCATCAACTTGACAACCTTTTTCAACAGCATTTATTACATACGATGTAAAATGAGTTAAATTAGATATAGTTGAACGTCCAGAGACAAAACCATGCTGGAACTCAGATATATGCTCTTTAATGTGAAATTTTCAAAGAGCTTTGGTAAAGCCGATAATTTTCAAATTCCTCTGTAGTTTTCTACATTATTTTTCGGACCAGATTTGTAGATGGGTACCAAAAAAGAAGTTTTCCAATCATCGAGAAAAATACCCGAGATGAGCGATGTGTTAAATATTTTGAGCAACGGCAAACATAAGGACATGCAACAGTTTTTAAGCACTATTGGAGGTATACCATCAGCGCCTGATTTTGGATTAGCTTTGAGGTCATTCAAAGCAGATACCAATACCAGATACCAATGTCTTTCTAGACCTTCCTACGCCAACCTAAAATGTAGGTTTTGTTTTTATGACTGTCACAGAGCTAACTGAAACGGAATCCTACCATTTAGGACAATTTTCGGGTTCTTTCAGTGTCACTTCCAGACCCTTCCAAAATTTAAAATAATATGTTTTTGAAAACAAAAAAAGCAAAAGGAACTGATAGTAAATTAAAAGACTCGTCCTTGTTCTTGAATGCTTACAAGATACTTTTTTTATTTTTAAATAAAATTCCTTTAAAATAGTTATTTGCAAAGAAATTCTTAAGTTTTCGAAAACATGCCAACAGACCTGACGCATTTATAGTTTCGCAGGAAAATTGTTGAACGTTTTATCGCCGCAAATCATTCGGCTACCACCAGCTGAGCCAACTGGCTGCAACTTTTTCCATTCGGCATTCTTTAAGGACTTAAGGACAACAGCGTTACTAGTAAAGCAATTCTCTGAAATTAAAACCATTATTACAAGACCGAGTTACTCGAGTAATGGAGCATCTACAAAAAAAAACGCGCGCCAGCTTAACTACAAACATTTATCTAATTTCAAAAGTAATTAAAAGTGGAAACAGCTGCGGAGTACGCAGCCAAACTGAAAACACCCCAGCGAGTGTATCTGAAAGCAGCAGCATGCAGGAATTCAATTCAGGTGCATGTTTAATTACAATTTATTCTGCAAATGTAATTTATTTCCCTCTGTAAAAATGAGTTCCATAGTGTTCCAAAGTTTTGCAAGCATGTGAATGTGAATCTTTTACAGCAACAACAAAAAAGTACGACGATAGCTAAAGTAACTTTTTTTAAATACCTACTCATCGCAGAGTGCATCGTGTAATGCTGAAGGGGATGTGCTTACAGCTTACATATACTCGTACACTGGCGCTGAAAAGTTATCCAAAGGCAAGGATCCGAAGATGCATCCAAAAGTATTTTACACGCGTGCTGAAGACTGAAATAATTCGTTATATCACGAAGCAAAGAATCAAAAGATACAAAAAGTATCTGTTGGACGTGACACACAATGAAACGAAACTGTAAAGTTGTGTAAAGGCCTCTCTGGAGAAAAAGTTTATCGCAGATGAGGAATGTTCCTCACATGACTGGATCCCATCGACCAGAGTCGATAGTTTGCTGCCAAGCTTGGTAAAAGATGACGTCGGGAAATATGACGATCATCGGGATGCGTCAGTAACTCGCGGAAAAACTCGTTAAAAGTAATTTTGCTCACAACAATCCACCAGTGTATTTTCCCAGCAGACGGAAAACCCTGCGAAATTCTACGAAAACTGTTTTTAAGTTTCCTGATGGTGCTGCGCTGCTGATGGCGCTGTTGCAAGTCCTTGTATATCGCATTCGGCAATCAACTGTGCGAACGAGGACGTAAATAATTCTGGCTGAATGCTTAAGTTTTTGACTATTATACTCCTCGCATTGTTGAGCACAAGTATAATCATTCATAATTGCAGCAAGGATGTGTGTCGTACCTGCTGCAGATGAAGGAGTGGCGCCCAACGACCGACGCCGACGGAGGATGAGATGGAAAACGGAAACGTTGTTTAAATGTTTTCCTTTTGAAAGATAAGTACTCATAGTAATAGAAATGAGTGTGTGTGCATACCACCACCACCACCACCAAAGCGCTATAACAAATTTAAACTTTTTCCACGGCAGTCGGCGAGTCGGGAAAAAGTACAAATTCCGCACATCAAATATAAACAAATGGGATGAAGTTGAAAAATAGAAAAAAGTACAAAGATGAAGAATGTGGACATTTTGGGTTCTGGAGGATGCATGTTCTGTTATCCTTGCAGACACCTGCTCTATTTCTCATCCATATTCTATTAAATGAGCGAAGGGTTTTGGTTCTTCTTGCTACAAAAATATAATACAACCCCCACGAGAAGCTTTCGTCGACCGACGACGACGACATTTGGTTGTTGTCGCTTCTTGTCGACGACAGAAGCCTCCCTCCACACACGAGAAAAGTGTAAATTTATGAATAAACATATCTTTGGGAAGCTTATGGGTTATGAGATTCTATGGGCAGGTTCAGATGTGTTTACATTCTGGAAGTCTTGTTATTTTTAAAAGCTTACTATGTGATGGTGCATCACTCGTGAAAAGGTTATTTTCCTTACATGGGGGGAAGCAAAGTGCTGGTGTCATGGCGGTTATGTAAGGAATACATCATTGGAAGCAGTTAACTTTTTTTTTTTAGAAAAAAAATCATACGAGTATATGGAATAGGACAGGCTTGCCTAGCCAATTTATAGTCTCATAAGGAAGAGGACATATGCATGTATGTGTGCACACAAAATGCCACTTCATAATTCATATTGAGTCATGTTGGTGGAGACTATGTTTACATAAAAATATGCTCAAAGAATTTTCAATGAGAAGAGGCACTATCTTTTTACGATAGACCGTCAAAAAGACTGGGCAACATAAAATTTAAAAAAATTCCCGTAACAAAGCACTGAGTAAGCTCAACAGAACCTAAAGTCTTACTAAAAACTACGAGAATGCTTTTCGTTGGATAGGTGTCTTAAAATCTTTAAGTCTTTTTGGGGAACATACTTAAATGGCTCCTTGATAGTTTAAGTGAGTGCTTTTCTAACGCAAATTGCAGATATATTCACTAAATCTTGATCTTTGTATTTTTGCTTACTTATCAGGCTGTTTATGATGGAACTGCCTTCCACCAGCATACTGCCTTAAGTTGTTAAAAGTTGTGTGAAGAACGGAGCTTGGCACTTCTCCATAATGTGTTCAAAAACTATGGCACAGCTGCACAATAACAACAAAATTGTTTTCTTATTGAGAGCAGACCATCCTTAACAGCAGATCGAATCGACTAAAGAAATAAACGAATCATTCTTTGATATAATTTGCTCGCTCGCAAGTAAAGGATTGGAGAAAAATGGAAACTTGTTTACGTTCAATTCGCAGTATTTTATTTGCAATAAGGAGGAAAATTACGCCTTTACTCTGTTTTCAGCGTTATGTCCATGCCGATTTTGTATCCAGGTCAGATAACTGCTGCTGATCAATCTCTTCAGTGATATGGACTTAAATTTGCTCACAACAGCAAAACTTGACTGTAGCAGATTCGAAAACTGGACAAAAGTTCAATGTTCACTAAATGATTCGTAGCTTGAATCTTCAAATGATGGAACTTAAAGTTGGGTTAGCAAATCTGCTAAGCACATTTGCGCCAAAATTCAGCGTCAAAATGTTAAAAAACTTCGCTTTCGAAAGTTCATCTTCCTCCGTGTGTGTTTTCGAATTTTTGCGATTTGAAAAATGCAAAGTTGGAATAACAAATGTGCTCCGAACGAGCTAATATCGATGAAACGTATTATTGAAAAAAGGTTTCTTGCTTCTGTTCTTGCCACAAAGTCAACAAAGTTTATAATTTGAGCATTATGAGTGGTCCAAGATATTCGAATACACCTGAACTTTAATCCTGTTCGATCGACTGAAGAAACAGTTCCGCGGAGCACGTTGTATCAGCCGAAAGGCTAAAATACAAAACCAAAGACGGCTGCTATGAAAAAGATCCGAGTTAAGCCCGGGCCCAACTGCGTTTCATTAAATGAATAAAATAAAATTGCATATTAAATTAATGAAATGAATATTAAATTAAATTGAAATGAACTTAGAATAAAATTGCATATTAAATAAAAAAAAAACAAGTCCAGGCACTTTTAAGTCTCTTCCTGACTGCAGCTATCTTTCCTGTTGAAAAAAATTTAAGATTTTTTGCATTTCTTGAATTCTAATCGAAAAAATTCAAGGTTTTAATTTTTTTTTCTTAAGCACTTAAAACTTGGAGTATCACTGAAACAAAATATCCCTTTTCGAACCTCTCCCAGATTCAAAAATAATTTTATTATTTTTATTTTATTTTTTTTTTTTTGTAAAAACTCCAATCAACTTCGACATTGATTGAGTTGCTATCGAAACACGAAATCTCCAGCACATGCGACCAACCCTTCTTCATCCACTTGGTTCGAATCCTGTCAAAGTATTCCTTCTTATGCCTGTCATAACAAATAAGCACGATATCCAAACTACTTTAAAGAAAATCGAAAACGGGCGGGTAGAGGGAGGGCGGCTTAAACTTTCGTGCAACTTTTATTGAAGAACACACTAGTATACATTCCGCTACTAATTTGTGGGTATGTGTGCCAGCGAGGACTTTTCTTGTTTGATTTAATAGAAATCCTTGGAGTGTTACTTTAATAAGCAAAAAAAAAAATCCCCCTGAATTACTCCCTTGCGTTCGCACACACAGTTTGTTGAGTTTGTTGACGACAACGAACGTGGAATTTCGTGCCGAGGTCCTTTGTGTTAATTTAATTGAGCTAATTACGAACACGAACAGATTATTACGCCATCTTCCGAGGAAACGACTAAACTAAAGGGATTTATTTGCGCTCGTGCAAACACCAAGCAAATTGTTGCGCCCCCTTCTAGCCCTTCTACGAGTATGTATGTACATGCGAAGTACAAACATTACCTTTAGGACTTAAAGGAAATGCTAGACAAACAAACAACAACAAAATATCAGTGGTTTTTTTTTAAGGATAAAGTCGGTGAAATTGTAGGTCGAACGGGGAAAGCAACAAAAAAAAAAAAGGATTCGTCTTTCCATCATCATTACACGCCACGAAGAAGAAGATTTATTCAAAATACTAAGAAACCTCCAGTTACTTCTAGAAAAAAATAAAGGTGGAAAAAGAAGTGAAAGCAAAATAAAGAAAAGGACTTTTTAGTTTTCTCTTGTTAGTTTAAAAAGCGAATAAAAGTTTTTAATTACCCATGTCTTCGTCTTCGTCTTCGTCGTCAGCGTCGTGGTCGTCGACGTTATCCTTAGTTTGTCCTTTTTAGCTTGCCTTGGGATTTGTGGGTAAATACGAATCCGCAACGTTCCAGCCTTTGCTTTGCTCGGTACAATTCTTTTACCTATAAAATGCGAGGGGGAAAATCTTAAGGACGTTTCTTTCATTCATTTGACATTCCGCAATGTTTTTTTTTTTTTTTTGCTTTCCTTTTATTTTTGTGTTTGTTGCTAAGAAGGACTTCGACGATGAGTCTTTGGGGTCGGTTAGGAAAATATTCGACTTTGTCTGCTGACTCTAAGGGCTTTGGTGGCCTCTGCTTTATGAGACCGTGTTGGTGGATATATTTTTGGTTTTCTTTTTAGTTTTTTTGGTGAAAAACTTTTCTTTAATTACTGTTTGCTTTCAGTGGTTAGCTTTGGTCGTCCATCTTTGCAGAATTTTATTTTTTGAGAAAGACGACGATGCACTGCCGCCGCCGTGTATAGGATCAAAATTTGGGTTGAATGAATTGAAAGTTTCCGCTTTTGATTAGGTGGCTCCTTGTGCTGTGGACACTTTATCAGGCAACTTTTGTGGTTTTTTCTAGTTTTCCAGTTTGTGTTAAAAGTTTTGATGTTTTCGACATTTTACTTTTGTACGAATTTCATTATCCCCAAATCAAGAAAGGTTGCCTATGAGCTTTCAAAAAGTTATCAACTTACAGCGTATCCTCCTTCCTACTCAATTGACGTGCAATTTTACCAGGATATTCCATCGGCGACGTTCGAGTGGGTATTTGTAATCTTGCCTTGATATCAAATGGTTTCTATCTCACTCAAGTAGATTTTTTTCCTCGTGCAGGTTGAGAGCAGTAAAATTGCAGACATAATTGCAAACTGGGATGTGTTTTCTGCTAGTTTATAGGAATTTTTTTATCGTGGGTGTCAATGGAGACATGCTAAGTGCAACGGGGTGCTGACCATGAGGGTTTAAATCCAGAAAACAACATCTGACTTTTTCCAACATCCCACTTCTCTAGAAAAACGATGTAGAACTTGTCCATGATTTTTCAAAACATGGTTCTCTCATGAACCTTCATATCGTATACACGAAAGTTTCTCCAATTTCTGGCTCTTTATGAATATATGTCCATCCCATAGAAGAGTTCGACTCCTTACTCATTTGTCTGAAAATTTAAGCTGAACTTCTAAAAATATTTCCCAAAAAGTTGGCCTTATTTCCATGGCGCTACATGTCGAAGTCTTTCCTGCTAGCTTGCACCATTGCTCGCTGCCTCTTATGGTTTAGATAGCAAAGCCATATTTTAGATTAGAAGTTTCTTCGAGCCGAAATCGGATGTCCATTCGCGCGTATCCACCTCAGTCAGATTTCTGTGCCAGCGTCATTATTATAAGTTCCTATGTAGACGAGGCACACGGCTTCCGAGGAGTTTCATATACTTATCTATTATGACATTTTATCTGGCAGACTCATCTCCAGCCGTTAAAAAAAGTTCGGCAGAAAGGCCGTACACACCATTATGGGGAAATTTAATAGTCCGCAGAACTAGCCATTCAATTTACTCAACATCGACTGTTTCTTAACTTCAAATCCGTTTCCGCTTCCGTTCTTAGCCTAAGGCTATTAAGTTTTTTTATAAAATGTTCGAACGTCAATCCTGTTATGGTACCTTTGCCATCATACCGATGCTCTTTGCTTGTAGACCTCGCCTCCAGTTCTCGTCAAGCTCTAGATGCTCCTTGGAACGTCTACACATCCAAAATACTTGATGAGTATTTTGTGTCAATCGCAACGTGATCCATGCAGTTGAAGGGTTGTTGATTTGGAGACGACTTCGATCAACGTGTCCACTTCCAGTCGCTAAGGTTTTCGTCCTGTAGTTTTTTTTTTTAATAATTTGCTCGCTCTTCAAGAGGATTTTTTAAGACTCTTATAATGCGTGTAGCACAGAGCGAGCGGAAGAATTAGGAGAGGAATGAAAGATTGTGTAGTCGTTTGAGAAACACAGGTGTAATTGGTTTCAACTCACTTCCGTGGGTGGAGCCCGAAACGGGACGGAGGATTTTTATATCGACCTGTTGGCTTTAACCTAATTCGCAAGAGTTTATTCGACATTAGTTATGATTTATGAACTTTGAAAGTTTGGAAGATTTAGCTTAGACACCCCGCTGCTAGTGTTATGCCTTCACAGCAGAGCCATCTACACACAATCTACACAAACAGCTATTTTGAAAACACGAATTAGGAACTAAGCCGATACTACAAGCACTATAACAACGCCACCCGTTAGTTAGACTACTATCACTGGTCGACCAATCCAGTGATAGTGCCATTAACTTGATCACAATGGCAAATGGTGACTGGACCAGATTCGAAAAACTAGACCACTACTCTAGGAATCGAACCTGAGACCTATCAATTGAATCAATTGAAAGGCAGGCGCTCTACCAATTTCGCCACCCAGCTTTGGACTTTGAAGTCTGAAGTCAGAAGACTCTGAAACGATCGAAGGTCTGATCTGATCAGATCCATGGTCATGGTCAACAGTCGTAGCAATCAGAAATGACATTGAGGGAATGCGTAATCCTTTAAGATTTAATTTTAGAGTTCAAAGAGTTTTCTGCTGAATCACTTCTTATGTTGACAAAATCCAAAACTTGAACTCCAATTCGCTATCTTCAACAAAAACTCTTTTTTCCATGCCAAAAGCTTGTCTTTACTTGAATTCTTTTTTTATTATTCGTTTGTTATCTTTTTGTTGTTAATTGACAAATTTCAATTTGAAATCCTGTTCATTCTGTCAATCGAAAGGTTTTATGGAAATTAATTTACACTTAACAATGGAAATAAAAATCTACCACCACTTGTCTCGTCGCTTAAAATCATATTAAATTAGAGAAATAAAATACGCAAATAAAACCATAGTCTTAAGCACAAAAAATTATGACGATATGCTTTGTTAAACAACACAAAACTCTTCGCATATGTGTCATCATACCTTAGGACTTAGGACACACCTCAGGAGATTCATATGCCACCCTCACTTCACAATTTAACGACCAGAACCATACTGCCAGCAGTTGCACACGCATTCAAACGCAAAAAAGCAAAAGCATAATAACAACAACAACTGTCACACCCCTTCGACACGCAATAAATCAACGCATTCCCTCTAATTTTAAGGCATCTATGCAGGCAGAAGAAGGAGGAGTAAGAAAACGCACACAAGCTCGAGAGTCGAGAAAACCGAAATGTTTAATGATCTAGCAAAAATATTCCCCGGAAACGTGTATGCTTCCGACAGAGGTGATTAATTTTCTAAATTACCAACATTAACATAAGGAAAAGGTGTGCGGTGTACCTTCTGCGATGACAGACGCATTCATTTCTTGGGGAAGATTTTAAATTAAATTTTAAGCCTCACCCAGAAAAAAAAGCTGAAGCTGCCTAGCTAAAAGCTCACACACGTGCCTCACGTAACATAGCACTTGGAGCGTTCTCTTCCCAAATATTGAAAAGCATCAGCAGGCTGGAAACCTAATTTATCATCGCCCCCCTCTGTTTGAAGGGGTGAATTGTAGGGACTAACCAACCACCCGTCTTAAGAAACCGAAACCAAAGTTTAGCACGATGACTGACTTTCTTAGAATGTGGTTACTTCGACCGGAATATCTACTCATTCGAGGATAATTAAGAAATTCCATTTTACAGTGAAAGTAGAATGAATGAACAAAGATCCCAACCTTGGACCGCCTTCAATCAACACCTTGAAATCGAAAACAACATTGTACGTGCACCCTGGATTCCATCGAAGACGAAGGACTTTGTTCAGAGGATTAGAAACGAAACAAACACACAAAGGACTACAAACAGATTCCGTCCACATAACCGGACCTTGTGTCCATCCAATGGCCGTTTGAACCCTCTCAGATGGCTCTGCATCTCTGGTACACCCGAAAGGAATTTCGAGAAATGCTTGAGCTTAATTATCTCGAGCTAAACTGAAGGTATCGGACTCCGTAAGGTGTGGCTGGTCTTCTTACAACGCTGGCACAAGTCCTTGTGATGTGGAAAACGTGTTTGAAATTGTTTGACCTTACAATTGAATGAATCTTTTGAATGGTCCTTTTTTCGCCGTATTGTTTTGTTTTGTTATCCTTATTGATGGGTCCTACTGGCCTTTAAAGTCAACGTTCCACATTTATCACCAGACCACTGAGAAGACTAAAGTCAAAAACAACAAAAAAAAAATATCAGTCTATTAAGTCGTTTGTGTGTATTTATTTTGCTGAAGAAGATTTTTGCTGTTCAGGGACAACCTCCGGATGTGGGTGGACAGGTTGAATGAACTCGGTGTTATTTTGGGGATGATTGGAAAAAAAGGAAGGAAGACAACCTTAAGGCAATTATTTTTAATTTGAAATGATGCTTGAAAATTAAAAAGAAAACACAGAGGCATCGATTTTTTAAAAGCAACCTAATCGAATGTAAGTGGTTTTTAGACTTGTTGTTAAAACATAACTAGATCATTTAAAGCTTGAAATTAGAGTAAGGACTCTTGCCTTGCCATTTGGTGATAGACTTTAATGCTACGCATTGGATTTTATCTTTCAAATGCGACGAAAATATTGAAACATTGAAATCTTTTCCAATCGAAAAAGAAAATCCCATTTTGGTGATGAACTTGTCAAGTAACTGGCCATAAATCCTATACTGGGTTCCTTTTGCAATGTCAAGAATGGAGCTACAATATTGATAATAATAAATAAACTGCTCAAGATGAGGCTGAACTACTTGAAGCAGAATGATCAACAGCTTGGTTATCACTCATCTGTTTGGGCCTTTAAGCAGCCCGAAATTGACGAAAGTTTCGCTCAAAATTTTATCTTAGAGAGAAGCATATGCATCCTTATCGTGTAGCTGTTTGGTGTTGTCTTAAAGTGGCAGCTTTTGTCAATGGAGATCACTACAACCAAATTTTTTTATTCAGAACTTGTGTAATTGGACTTGGAAGAGCTATAGTTTCAAAAAGATTAATGTTCATTCGACCCAAGCTGTAAACCAATCGATTAAGCACCACGGAGTTCCACTTTGACTTTTTCTGAAGAGGGCCTTAACAATTGAGACCATGCGATCAATCCAGAGACGGGTCAGTCAATCAAGATCAATACTCGAGAATGTGAGCAAAAATTGAGTTAACATAAAAAAGCGACGTAACTTTGACTTTTTTTTCCAACCGCCAAACTTCGCCTTGGTTACTCTGGTTAAGAACTCAGGATGCGCAGCCTGAGTAAGCTCATCAAAAGAAACAAAAAATCTAGACAATTCAGCGTGCTCGGTTTGACCAGCTCTGGGGTAATAAAAATAATTACTCACCTATCTTTGCAGCCTTTGGTGAATTCGGTACCTCCAACGAAAAACAAGGGACGGTAATCCCAAACAATCTTTATTAGTGTGCTTCTTTATTATTGGTATCTGAGAGGTTTCCTATAACATTTCATCAGGTTTCTTCTGTTAATCGATGCCTGGATACCCATCAGAACTGCTTCAATTAATGATGCCTCCTTTTGCCGTCAATGCTTTCATTTTGATTGTGTTCACAATACGCTTTACAAACTTATGGTTGCGACATATGCTAAAGCTATTTCGTAGGTTTAAGTTTTTGCTTAAAAGAATGCTTTCGGACAGTAAAGTCCGTACGAAAGATACATTTGTTTAATTTGATTAAAAACCCGAATTGGTGTTAAATCGCAGTGCATGGGTAAACAGCGAAGCCTTATGCATGATTGCGCTCTATCCTTAAAATATCACTGCGATGATTCAATAAAAAACGGAGAAACATTGCGTTCGGTTCGGACTGTTTTTGGTCATCATCAAGTGGCTCCTCGCAGATCTTATAGTGAATTCAATCTAGAAATGTCAACGTGTAGGATAGGCTCATGATACCAAGGTTACAGTTTCTGTTCAACCGAAAAAATAAGCTGAGATTGCAACTGAAAATCCAAGGGCGCCACTTTCGAGACGTTCACAAAAATAAGCATATCTGAAACCACTTTGCATCAAGATTTTGGTCTTCATGATTATTAAGTTCAGTTATCACGAAAATGTAAGTCAAAAATGTTCGTACTTTCGTGGTTGTTTCAAAGTTCAAAGCCCCCAAAAATTAGTAAATAAATCATAATAACTTCAACTCACTATTATATTTAAAACAAAAAAGGACCCTTCACTCACAATCACTCAGCTTCTATCATTAATTAAGAATTAATTAATGCTTAAGCATTTCGATATAATTAATAAATATATGGTTTACTGCACCACGTTGTTGCGACTGTCCCAAGACTGCCCAATAGAAGAGTGGAGTTAGAGCACTAAGACCTTACCTTACTCTGATGAACTCCGCTAAATGTTTAAAAAGTCAAGTGCCAGAAATGAGTTTGAACTTAATTTAATTTGAACACAGAAATATATAAATTCTAGTAACACAATTTTTAAGGTACATAATTTTTGTATGCAGATAAGCTGACACATCTAGCCTCATATCCACTAATATTTAGATCGTCTCCTGCATCATATTTCAATTCCGATCATTTCCATGACTATCGTGTTTTCTACAAAACTGGTCCAGGACCCCCACCATATCGTACTTGACCAGATCTTTGACAATGCCTGTGATCCGCCTCTTGAAAATAGGAATCGTCTTCTCATTCAACATCTCGTAATGCTCGACCAGAACCCTTCTCTTGTTTTCAACTTCCGAAATACCAATGTTATTGTTTGCTTCCAATTGTTTTTCTTCCTCGTCTGATAGCTCATGTATCGCCTCAGAGACCACATCCAGGTCGGGAAGATCAACCGAATCGCTGATAAAGAATGGCAATGCAAAGATCGCCATGCAAAAGCCATACGGGCCATATGTCCTCACATGACTGTCCAATACTGTCCTTGGATATATCTTCTCAGGCTCCAGCTTGAAAAGCCTCAAATGATCAGCTAGAGTGTTGTAGTAGACTTGTAGAAACTCTCCAAAATGTTCATCTCGGAGGTCCTTCTCGGTGCAAGCGAACAAATAGTGTACAACGTCCAGAATTGGAGATGCATACCGTGACATCTGGAAGTCAATGATCTTGGCACACGTCGGGTTGTTCCTCTCCTGAAAATGAAAGCAAGCAAAACTTCAATTAGTTCACGTACTCGCAGTCAAACGATTGTAACCGAGATAAGGGTTTCCTAACCTACCTTTCACTACTCGGGTTGCTGATAAGGAAATTAAAACTAAAAATAAAATGATATTTTCTATTTCGGAGGTTGTGAAGTCTATTTTGTTTTCACGTGATAATGTTTTTGGAATGGCGTTCTCTGACAAACAGTGATATCAAAAATCTAAAAAACTGATAGTGATAGTGGGGGGCAATATCTTAAACAAAAATGGCTTGTGAAAGATGGGCTGATATTGCATATACAATGGCGTTCATAAGCTTCCGTACTTACCTATAAGTAACTCCGTTTGTATTCTGTTACCTAATAAATTAAAAAGCTTGGACAGAATTAGGCGAAAAATCCGTCTCGTAATTGCAAAACTTTAGCCGTTAATCTAGGCAGTCTTCTATCGATATCCCGAAGTTTGTCTAACGATAATGGACATCATCTTCAAACCTCTTCGATATGCTCTTGTCAGAGTAGCCAGAGTAGCTCTTTACCAGAAAATAAAGATCCTGTGATACTCTTCTGTAAAAGTCCTTTTACCTCACGACTGAGACTACGTATGTACCTTTGAAAAATCGTAGCTCCAAACTCCAATCCAAAAATGAAAAGCAGGGTCAACGTGAGCGGCCAATATTTTGTATGTCTTACATAAGAATAATTCTAGATGAGCGGACCTTGCAAAAAATCAAGCGAGGAATAATTCCAGACATTCAATTTGAGTTCCGAAAAATAAAAGAGGCAAAAAGGAAAAAGGCTATGGCACTGTCCAGATCCAGGAACTTACCTTCAAATTAATAAGTTTATATTCTGTTAATTTTTTGGAACTTCTACATGAAGGTGGCGACAGTAAGTCTAGCACACAAAAAATGAGAGCCAAGCATCGATGGCTGTACCTGACTTACACCAACCCATGTCGGACACCGCATCAGTGACAGGCAAATTTCTCATCAACCTACGAGGACTCGAGTCCAAATAAACAACGCTGAAACATGTCAGAAACGAAAGACTGTGCGACGATCTGGAATCACACCTTTAAGCCGATTCGTGATTATATAGCTCCAGAAATTCTTAGAGACTGGTAAACATGAAAACCACTGCTAAACATCGTTGCTTGAACGCAATGGCATTCCTTCAAGAGGACTTATTTTCCTTCCAACGCAGATGAAAATTCAGTATTTGAAGTTCACTAGAGAAACACAATCGATTCAAGTTTAAAAAAGTAACGATATCAAGGAGGCCTTCAGGTACAGCGAACGAATTGCATGCAAGAAATGAGAAGGGTTCAAATACGAATACAGGGTGGTAATGCGCGCGATTTAACTTATCGCATTGGTGATAAGGAATTTTATCAAAAAAATGTTAAGACTGGTATTCCACCAAAGATAACAAAGCTCACTTGAATCACCTACGCATCAGGCAAACTAAGTGGAGCGCATTTGCCCCTCAGAGAACATTTCAGTTCCCATGAAACTATTTTTGCGATAACAGCGCTGTGGATGCGCGCTCGAGAATCTAGGTTAACAATACTGGGAGTTTTTCAAAGCGATTGTGTTGCGTACTTACGTCATAACGATAGAGAATGTTATTGTTCCAGAAGTCGCCGTGGCAGATAACAGCATACGGTGCACACTCGCCTCCGTTGACAGCCTTTAAAGCGATTTCCTGGAAATTGTCCTCGAAGATCTGCACGATCTGCGATAACTCTGCCCCATTGGTTTGATGCCTGTCCTCGGTAAGCATTGACTTTGTCCTGCGGATGTATTTTTTGGCGAACTCAATTGTCACCTGGTCCATTGTCGGTGTGTAGAGATTATCCTTGAATTGAATCGCATTGACGAGTTCTTTGAATTTTTGCGGACGTTTGGCTTGCAGTACGAAGGACATGGCATGGAACGTTGCCAGGGCTTTTAGAGCCGCAACTGTTAGCTCATAGTCTGGCAAGTTTTTACGCGAGTTTTGAAAAAATCCACTCTGTGCCAGGTCCTCGAAAATGATAAACTCCTCACAACTCTCGAGTGATGAGAAATATATTTGTGGTGTAGCGTCGAAGGCTTTCCCCAAAGGGATGTGCTCGTCATCTTGAATTTCCCGAAATGCCTCAAACACAAGATTGTACATGAAAACCTCTCGTTCGTAATATTCCACAACTTTCATATGCGCCCGGCGCGCCGCGTTCACTGGAGCGATTTTTATAACACAAAAGAATGGCACCCGCGATTGGTTTCGACATGTGATCTTCGCTTGTAACACCAGACCGTATGAGTTCTCACCGATTCCAGACAACGGTTTTGTCTCTAGAGTGTAACTCCGGAAGCCTTCTATGGTGGCAATGGTTCTTATTGCATCCAACACACCCGTCGGCAGTTCCTCTGAAGTCGTCATTTTCATTGAGTGACACTTTTTTTTTTTGCTTTCGATCGCGATCTATCTTGGACTACCGCTGTAGCAAGTCGCCTTTCTAGTGGCTAGCCGCTGACTGATAGTACGTCCAAACAGTTGAAAAGCTTTTATACACTGTGAATGTTGTTCGTTCAAATACGAGTAATAGATTTAATTTCCGAACGCAAGTATCTAGCGCTGCTTTCGTAGGCAATGCACTTTAGAACGCCGAGGGGAGGCGTCGTTTCTCAGGTGTTAAAATGTTCATGAGAAGGCTTTCTTAGAATAGCTGCAGTCGGGTAATATTTGTACACTGAAAAGCCCGGAAATGACTGCATTGATAGTGGGAAAAAGCCCCAACAACGGGTTGGGGGGCACAAGCTGTTCCAGTGAAAGTTCATATTGCATTCAGGATAAATATGGTGTGAATGAACTCAGCAACTTGCAAGGTCGCAATTGTTGACATTTTTTGCAAAAGTGTAGAGCTTTTCGTAGAAGCTGCTTGGGTAATTTGAAGGTGGTTTTTTTTTTATTAATTGACTGAAAATTATTTAAGCTTTGATAATCGCGATTCGTTTTCAATCTTTTGGATTAGATCAATCGTTGACACGACAAATACATTTGATCGAGCATGATCACATATTTTATTCGAATCTGAATTTACTTTTTCCGGCGAAATCCCTTTTGGATTATTTCAAACGCATCAAGTGGATCGCGTGCCAGATATTCGAAGGTGGCCCGAAGATCACTTTGAACTTCAGACACCAGGAGATTCAGTGCGGATGTAAAGTCATATTGAGGTTAATTTTCCAGCATACTTATTATTTCAACCAGTAAGATGCAAGAATAAGGCATCAATTTAAGAAACTATGGCAAAAGCAGTTCAAACGAATAAAAAATCGACATGATCACAATGCTCTTGCAATATGACATTAAGTAGATTCAACGCCATTGCGACGAAGCTATCCTATTTGAGATTCCAATGTCTGGGCATCTAGCGAAACTAACTTAAATCAATTGCTGTTGCATGACAAATTTATTAGAAAACGTACTTCATTCTGATCAATTAACTTGCCTCCCCCCGCAACTTTTACTTAAAAAAAAACTCTACTTTTTTTTTTTCTTTATTGACCTAGATTTATTACCAAAACGTCGCTTAAATTACATAAATATTAAAAAAAAAAAACGGAATCGGTTACCCCATCATCAGTTCCCGCTTAATTTACAAAAGCTTTAATTTTTATCGATCGTGCTACTCCCAGAATGAATTCCATTTCGCAAAAAATAATCGCATACGAATGAAATGCGAAAGAAAAGAAGGAAAATTGCATTCGAAACTTTTTTAAGCTTCCGCCTTCCCTGTTTATGATTTATAAGCACTTCTTGAATCCCCCACTAACCCAGATTCCCAACAAATGTGTGGCATGCAGTTGAAAGCTTTTTCGCCTTTTTTTCGCTCTCTTCGTAAATTGTCTATCTCAAGGTCGCTGCAATTGCAATGTCATTAACTTTTGCGCCAACCGCTAGAGATGATGATATCATTTGCCATTATGCGCTCTGGGTGCACAGTATCTATCTATCTATCTATCTATCTATCTATTGAGGAAACTATCTATCTATCAACTATGATCGTGCGCAAAGAGTATCGATAAAAAAAAACAAGCGACGCGACGTAGATACAATTGTACACACTCATACTAGTCGAGTTCAACGCTCATTTCGAGGTCACCGTAAACAGAAACAAAGCCCCGCGAGCGAAGAATAGTGCTGGTGTCGCGTGTGATGCGCGTGCATACGTCATACGTGCATTCGAAGTGCATTCAACTGGCATTGGCCAGGAGATGCACTAAATGTGGGTTAATGCAGCCAGGCGGGTTGATGCTGTATTGGCTGGGACGACCGAGAGAGGAGGAAAAAATTCTGCATCGTTCATGGCCAAGGGTAGACGAACTCTTGATGCACATGGCAGAAAGAGAAAATTCCAATGTTTTGTTATCTTGCTCTGCTTCTTATTGGGTAACTTTATTGGCCTGAAGAAAAGCTTTTATTCCCAGAGTTTATAGAATGTATCTGTCAGTGTGTTTTTGGTTTTTTTTTTTTGTAGGTTCGTTGACACGAGTGTTAGATAATAGGAGTAACTCTCGCAATAGTAGATTAAATTTTTAGAAAAAACGGGTTAATGTGCTAGTGAAGGTCTTTTTGGAGTCTATCGGGCATTTGAAATGTTCTTGAAGGGCATATTAACACGAGTTGCTATCTTATATATTAGCTTTGTCATTTTATCTTTGATAATAAGCTAATAAGTATGAGAGAGTGATTTGATTGATTGATATACACACATACTCGAGGTTGGGAAACTTAAATTCTTTGCCTTTTGCTGATACATACTTGTACCAAAGTTCACAAAAAGCGATGAGCCACATTTACCATTTTACCAAAGTTATAGCAAGATGAAGTCGGCTTCAGCATGCCCATTATAGCCTTTTGGGTGGAAGGTTATGATGGGCTTTCTTTCCGTTCTTTATAATTTGAGCTGGGGAAGCTGGGCACCATTTTTGCGGTCTGTCTTTGACTAAGTTACCACTGCTTAGTTTATTATTGATGATGGAGACATAGACCAAATATACTTTCTAAATGAACTGGTTCCATGGTCAGCGAATAATTAGTGGCCACAGTTAATTATGAAAAAAAATTAATTTCAAAGGACTAAGGACACTCACCTGTTTGGAGATACACTCATAAGTTAAGAAAAGACAACCCTCTGAGCCCGATGCCTCCTTCTTATTACAAAACTCAAATGAGATCTCGTTTGGCCCGACCTATTTTCTTGGCCTTGGACATGGCCAATGTACTTTGACTATCGATTGTCCTGAGCATTTCTCCTTCTATGAGCTTATTTTATTTGACCAGATTGATTTGCTGCTGAACCTTTAAAGTGTATCAGCAGCATAAGAAAGTATGTATTTGCTCCACCTCCCGATAGAGACCATCTATACTCTTTGATTGAATTTGAGCGTAACTCTTCTTAGCCTTTGTAGCATCTGTTTTCAAAGCAGAAAAAAAGATGTTTTATGTTAGTACTTTGCTTTTGAAATTTCATGCGTAATTGAATTTGTCCATTGACACAAACACCTCAATCAAACATTAGCCATCGTCGTTCGCAAAGCTGCTACTAGATACTTCCTCTTCTATTTAGAATGATTCCGACTTGCATTAGTTTATGCTTGAGCCTGACGCAACGTATGATAAATTCTTCTCCGACTTACTTTTATTTTATTTATTTTGTTCTTTGCATTCTAATTTACACGCGCATTTCAAAACAACTTCATCAACATAAAGCGCTACGGGCATTTGAACTCAAAAATAAATTCAAGGTCCATAACTGACAATTCAACCTCGGAAACTATTTTGGTAAATTTTTTTTCTAACTAATTCCGTCTTAAAGAATCTAAGATAAACAAAAACAACAAAAAATTGCGACGCATTCCACTGAGTCAAATGATAATGCTTCATCATGATCATCCCATCAATGTTCTTGCAGATGCCTCAGCTTAAAATTAAGTCTAAGAGCCCACTTGCAGCTTCAATCTTATCATAGTCTAGATGACGTACATAAACAAAAAACCGGAAACAGCTCAAACAAGCTTTTCTCCCGGGCTTTGTTTCTGTAACCACATAAAACCAATTATTTGCTAATCGCTAATCTGTTTAATCCAACGAACTTGGATCTGGAACTGAGCTTATGGCAATATTTACACAAAACAATCGCAAAGGGTTGAACGGACTTGGCTGGAGTTGGTGCCTCTAATAAGTCACTGGGGTACATTGTACCCGTTTTAGACTTTACCTTCCACAATTTGAATAGCTTAGAGCAAGTAAGCAAATTAGGGCCCGTTTGTTGTCGGCTATCTCGGCTGATTGTGTGATCCGTGCACTGTTTGTTTGCATGATTTTTTGAGTCTTCAGTTTACTAACCCAGATCTTCGTTTAAATATGAAAAGATTGTAGATCAAACGTTGAAACATTGGACAGAAAATTCCGAAAGACGAATACAAAGAACATTTTATGCGCAACAGATTTTTTGTTGTTATTTGGTTAAATTGGAAAAAGAGGACTGTCCAAATAGGCACATAGGCTTATTACTGACCTACTTCAGTAGTTCACTTTGTGTATGGAGCCCAAACAATTATTGAGAGTGACGGGCATTCGAGGATAAGAGGCAACGCAAAATTGCGCGTGAAAAATAAATCAGTACGTTCTACATTTCGTTTTATTTTATTTTGGGTTATCCAAGAAGGGTCATCATCTCTACATCATGAAGCTTACAAAAAGACCCACTAAGGATTGCATGGTACATTTGTTCAGTCTGAGGTGATATCTGTTTCAATACTAACTTGTCTCAAGTCCACCTTGGAGGAGTTGCATGCATAGCTGAGTCATTCAACATTTGGGGTTTCGATGAACCACATTGCGAGCTTAAACATTTAAGAGGTGATCGTTATGGGCAAGCAGGCATTGGTAGCAGGTAGTTTGTATAAGGTTTTGCTCTTTGTAACTTTTTCCAAAAAATTATGACTACGCTTAAATGCATTTACATTTGCTAAGTGTTTTATTTGCCCGAAAAAATATGTGAGTACGTTTTGTGCTTTTCTGTTTCGGATCCCTTAAAGACATTAGTCAGTCCAACTTGTACAGCGAACTAGATGTGTGCATCTCTGGAGTTGGCCAGGTTTGTGTCGAAGTTCTTTTTCTATGCCCTTCATCGATCGTGATTCGCCGTTCGAGTCCTTCACGAACTTGCATATGTTTGCCCTAAAGGGGGAAGACTTCGCAAATTTTGTGTATAAACTTATTTTGTCGATTACCGAGAATAAGGCTGGAGGTTTTGTCATATGCCTCCCCGTGTGCAGAAAAAAAATATTTGGTTCAAAATAAAGACCCAAATACTTACCTTTGGATAAGTTTAACTGATTTCCCAAGAAAAGAGGCCACCTGACTTGCGATATTGAAATCGATGGATTTAAGATTGGCTTATTAGCTCAAAAATCTCTTAATAGTGGAAGGTAATGTTAAAAATAAGTTGATTCCTTTTTGTTGAAATCGGTACCAGAGTATGGTTTATTAGAACTTTGGAGCTACAAGCCTTCTTTTAGCTAGTTTTTTCTTGCCAAGTAGTGGCTCTTCCGCGGGGTAAGGCAGATCATAATTTTTTTCATCATATTACTGGTTTTAGTCTTGTATCCGGTCAGATGCTTCTACTCGACTCCCCTAAACGCTTATTAGTTCCCCATCAAGCACAATTCCGGAAGTTACTCCTTCTATACCAATGTGGAATGCTCCCCTCAACTCAAGAGTTCCTACGGAATTACAAAAAGAAGTTTTATTCTTTATTTCTAGCAAACGTCTAGAAGACAGACAAGGAGAAGGCTGGAATGATAGCATAGTGATTTGAAATTCGGGTGTGTATGGTTTCAATTTATCTCTACTTTTTGCCTCTTGGAAGGCATGTAATCAGCTTGTTTCATTTCAACCGGGTAGTGTATCATAAAAATAAGGAAAGAACGAAACGTTAAATGCGTTTGAATAGCAATTTTTTTAAAAGCTTTCGAAAACTTGGTTGGAGATCTTTTGTTTTGAAATAAAATATATTTTTTGTTTAAATATATATATATATATATATGTATTTATGTGTTTTAATATTTAAATGCTTCTATTTTAATTAATTTTTTCGTTAAACTTAAATATATCAAGTTTCCCACATCAATTTGAACATTTTGTTTTTAAGTTTTCTTAAAAAATAAGTGATATTTTTTTAATCGAATAAAAAAAGCAAATAAAATAAAAAAAAGATTTTATTTAAAGAAACTTTAACGAATTAAAAAAAAATAAATTAAATCATTTGATTGTACCTCAGTTAAATATTTTGTATTCGTGCAGATGAACACGTTTTGAAAATAAATATCAATAAAGATTTGTTCCTTTTCTGTCGAGACACTTGCAAATTGATTGTTTTATCACTCAAACGACTTAAGTTCAATGTTGTTTTGCAAGTTGTGTTTATTTAAGATCGATTGAATACCGAACAAGGTTTGAACTTTTGAATCGGAATATTAACGTTGCAAATCCCCGCATATATATGAATGGTACCGGACTTCCTGCTGAAATTGAGTCAGCTCACATCAAATTATTTCAAAAGTATGGACAGATTAAGTATCATTTGCCCGATTCTAAGAGCAAACTTCTCGACTGCGACAAATACAGAGGGATAAGCCTTCTTTACATTGTCTGAAGGATATTTTAAGCTACATGGCCTAAAACCGCCCGTGGGTCCATACCGGCGCGGCTTAACCCCTTCAAAATCAACCAATGTATGGTCTTCATGGTAGGAAATTAATAAAAATAGATTTGTTCCAAATCGATACTCGCCCACTGTTCTTTGATTTCAATACCATGTTTTCCAAAATTTAGAGAAACCACCTCTCAAGAGCCATGCTAAATTTAAGCATCCCGACCAAACGAGAATGTCGAATATCTGAGAATAAATAGATATAACTTTGAGGTAGTCAATAAATTCGTCTACTAACGAGAAAGAAACGCTTTAAATTTAAGAAGTGGCATAGCTTTTGTTAAGCGTTGTTTTTTTCTTTTGTGCTTTTGTCTTTCAACGAAAAAATGTTCTAGTGATTTTTCAACCACTTTTAGCCGATGGAGTGCGGTGCAGAAAGTTCAATCAACAGCTTTGCGGATCCAACCAGAATGGTCCGGGCACAACGTCTTAGGATATGAGGAACGGATCGACGCTCCACCCCGAAGATTGTAGCCCAATTGTTAAGCAACTAAAATTAAAAATATATTTAAAAAAAGTAAAACAAAAAAGATATTCAAAACAAGGGACCCGCCGCGCGCTCACCGTCGAGACTTTCTCAATTTTGAGGGCGATTTTCTCCAAAGATTTTCGGTGATGTGAAGAAAGTCTGAAGAATGCACATTTTTCCACTACATTTTCAGACATAGTGAATCAATTTTTTTAACATTTATTAAAGAGCCTGGTAGGCTAACGACTTGTTCTGAAATTGTATGATGTTTTCAGGAAAGTGCTTTCATTAAGCCTTCCAGAGATCGCGATGGGCCTCATAAACCTTCCCAACTTGAAAGAGGTTCGAAGTATGGTCCTCAAATCTAGGTCAACTACATTTATTTCTAGACAGTGTAAGCTCAACTTATTTTGAGCATCATCCATAAATTTATTCATTTCATTTTCGCAGTCAATACGTTTTTTTTGGTTCATTTCTCTTCAGAACGAAGATTGAACAAAGCGAGCTCAGTGATCATCGGAAGGCTAAAAATCTATGATACAAAATCGCGGTTGATAATCCTTAAAGGACACAGTAACAGCTTTTTTCTTTATAACTTTAACCAAACTTGTATTTAGGTTTTCTTATTTTGTTTGTTTTGTTTTATTTACATCAATTTCCAACTATAGAAAAATTTTTATTTTCGAAGTTTATGAAGACAAAAAGAAATATGTATATATATATCTAACAAAATACATGTTTACATATAGCAACAGAATACAAATCAATTTAAATGGACATACGTTTTTGTTTTTCATTTTTAAAAACCAATTCAATGAGGTTTTTTCTTGAGTAACAGTTCATTAATTGGAGATGTCTTTTTTTTAATTTTTTTTAATCTTTTTTGTTTGTTTTCTAATTCGGTCCTCTTTCTTTCTGTCTAAAAAAAAATAAAGGTAAACCTATAAACTATACAATACATTAATAAACTAAGTATTAAGAATACAAACTTAGAACGGAATAGAAAGTAGAAAGTAAATGGATGTGAAGTTATGAAAGGATGTGAGTGAATTAATTGAAGAGATACACATATTGACCATATTTCGGTTTGGCGGTTTTGCGTTGTATTATTGTTCAGAATTGTATTTCATTCATCGTGAAAGACGGCTGATGTGTGGTTTAGTATTGATTCGAAATATTTTGAGTTTTGTTTGATGAAGATGGGAGTACTTAAACTACAGAGTCCTTGCGAATCCTGAAAAGGAACACAATAAACCGATTTGAAGTGAACCGATTTGATAGATATTTGAGATCGCTTTGCTTACCACATGTAATTTTCAGTCTGTGGAGCTCTCATAACGCCGACGCCACCACCCAAACGACGATAATTCATGCAACCGCAAAGTCTCCATTGGTTCGTTTCTGGATCATAAACTTCGATCGTTTTCAAATACGCTGAGCCATCGAAGCCGCCAACAGCGTAAAGTTGTCCATTGACAACAGCTAGACCAACCTTAAAGAAAAATCAAACCAATTTTCAGAAACGAAGTCGCATTTGTGTTTAGAATAGTCGTACTCCACTCCGCCTAGATGTCATGGCCACAATCGGACTCCAGGTATTTGTATGTGGATTGTAGCGTTCGGCAGAGGATAGTTCCATACAATCATCGCGTCCGCCAACTGCGTAGATGTAGTTGTTGAATACAGCACAGCCTAAGTGTTTTCGCCGCGTCGACATCGGATTGACGGCACACCATTTGTTTTGCCTAAATATTCAAGGATAGCTCAACAATTGTGATTTGAAAGGCTTTTATTTACAGCTTACCTAGGATCGTAACGTTCGACAGTGTTTAGTGGGCATTGTCCATCCGAGCCGCCGATAGCGTACAAATAGCCTCCAAGGACAGCCACAGCAACTCCCAGTCTCCGAGTTGTCATTGGAGCAACCTGTACAGACAATTCATTAGAATAAACAAATAATTCTTCAGATCATAATCTTGTTATACCTTGGACCACTTGTTTTCTTTGGGATCATATCGCTCGACATGATTTAAACATTGCACTCCGTCCTGTCCGCCGACAGCGTACAGAAACCCGTCGAGAACAGCAACGCCGACACTCGTGCGGCACGAAGTTGTCGGTGCCACATCACAGGACCATTGGTTCGTCTGTGGGTCATATCTTTCGATGCTGTTCAAATAGCTTTGCCCATCGTGTCCACCCACAGCGTAAAGCAGATCATTTAAAACAGCTACGCCAACACCACAACGGCGTTTGCTCATCGGCGCGACCATTTTCCAATCATTGGTCTGTGGATCAAAACGTTCCACAGAAGCGATGGCATCACCTGAACACCACCCACCAACGGCGAAGAGCACTTCGCCACGACGAGTCGGTTTTCGCGGTCGAGTGCGTGGACCTTGCATCAATGGACGTTCTTGTGGAAGCAGAAGATAGTTTTTGGCCTCGTCAACCAGGTCACGGCAGGCTTCATCGGAACGCACAAGCAGATCCGAGCCCACCGTTCCAACGAGGAATTTCGGACTCAACAGAGGCAAACGAACGTGTTGCAGCACCTAAAACAAAACACATTCCTTAAATGAACAAGTCAATTTTAATTTTGTTTACCTGAGCCAAATGCTGCCTTCTATCGGCGACATTGTACTTCAACCAAGACATAACTGCATTGAATACTTGCTCTTCGGAACGGACATTCAGCTCATCACTGCAAATGATGTCGACCAACTGACCAACGGGCAATAAAAGGAACTCCTCACTCTCCATCACCTCTTGGAAGTTGTGCTGTGTGAATTTGTCAGCAATGCGCAGCAGTTCGCGGCATGAATGTGTGTCGGCAAATGCCCGGATGCCTAGACAATTGGTGGGATCCAATTGCCGTTTCAAGAACTCACAACAAATGTCCTGTATCTCGACCAATTGCAGAAGACATGCAGCGGGAAGGAGGGTCTGCACGTTGGACTCCTCGACTATAATGTGTGCGGTGTAACAAAAATCAATCAGCAGTTCCATGGCGTTCTCGTCAATGTCGCGTATTGTGACTTCGGTTTGTCGTGACTCCTCCAGCTCACCCGTAAACATGGCCCGGAAGTAGGGGCTACATGCCGACAGGATCACTCGATGGGCAAAGATTTTACGCCCGCCTACATTCAGCACAACGTCGCACAGCTCACGATGACGCCGCAGGAGATTCAACTCCGATAACGTCACCTTGGGATGTTTTTCCGAGGTGTGCGAAAGACGCGCCGGCGAAGGCGGTCGATCCCCTAAAAGCGGATCGCCCATTCTATTCGCCGCCAAACGCAGCGGGGCAGAAGCCCAGCCCCACACAGCGTCTATCTGCAAATGGGAATAAAAGAAAGCAAATTGATGAAAGTTTGGTTAACGAGTGGCAAAATTCTTTCATCAGGATCCTGACATTAGTCAAGTTCTCTCTTTCCTCCTTGTCTCAAACACGCACACGCCGTTAAACTTTCTCTAAATGAATTAATTGGTAAACTTAAGGATAGGGTTTCATTTTGCAACTATAACAAGAATTACCGACGAGGTAATTGGAGGATTGCCAGCGAGCAAGCGAGGAGACGGAAATCAATCATTGTTCGGAAAGGCTTGAGAAGTCTTGTTATTCTTTTAAATTTTGAAGTTTTCAATTTGTTCATTCTTTGCTCCTTAATTCATAATGCAGATGGAATAATACCAAAAACACGTTACTAAATTTAAACTAATATGATAGCAACATTTTTTTGTTTGTAGCTTACGTGCTTATTTTCTATCTCAAACGGTTTCTAGTCTAGCGAATGAGCATAGAAGTAAATTACGTCAAAAAGGTGCGGTCCTGGCCCATTAAATTGATTAAGGTGTGCAAAGTGTTTCAGAAAACGTGCATTTTGAATTAATTTAAATATCAAAGTAATCAACTGAAAAATTGAGTACTTGAGTACAAAATTGTTGCCTGCAGTCATAGCTCTACCTGGATGATGAGAACCTTTTAGTTTTTGTCCAAATCGCAATGAAAATATGATAAATGTTCAAAACCCCCCGAATTCCAATTGTATTCAGTGCTGACAATGCACTGATCAGAATTCAAGGTTGCACCAGTGCTCGATAACGCAGGTTTTTCAAAATCACGGTTTCGTGTAGATATGAAAAATTCCACACTTTTGGTCATATTTTGGAGTGTCACGTCCCATGCGGTTTAGAGTGATTGGAATTCAACAATAGCGATTTACTCATAAAGAATCCGCTTCGAGCGCTTATTGCTAAGGCATGGCTAAACCTTGGAGAAATCGATACGTGTTCACACAACAATCAAATCACACTGAGCTTCATCACTTTCTTTGGCCAAAATAGATCTCGCACAAAAGATTGCGAGTAGTGTTTTTGGAAATAGGACAAGTCACATCCGAAGGCCACAATGTTCAATCTTACAGGGGTTCAAAAGCTCTTTAATCAAAGACCCAAAAAAAATAGTTAGCCTTGTTTAATTAGCAGCAGCGGAAGTGTAAACGTATTAATACGCACGCCTTTTTAGTCGTAAAACACAAAACACATAATTAAGCACAAGTCTGAAGTCTGGAAAGTCCAATAAGTGCCCATTTCTTTTTATAGTCCAGGAAATCCATATACATACAAACGACATACATAATTATTATTATTTACGTTACACCACTGGGATGCACCTAAATTCTGCAAAAATTACTCAATTTTCCTCCTGGAAATTTCAACAGACACACCATTTGGGAAAAATATAAATAAATAAAGAAAAAATAGAAGAAAAAAAAAACTATGTTACGCCCCAATATAAGGCAAGGTACACCACTTCACGCACAGCTGCCTTTCATTACGATTTTTTTTTTTTTTTATTTAGTTTCGACTTTCCCCCCTTGCGACACTCGGTTGAAAACTTTAACGAACAATGATTGATTGGAAATTAAATTAGAGGAAAAACAATGAGAAATTTTATTGGAATTTGGAATTATTCAAACCTTTGTGGTTCTTTTTTCCACGGAGGAGCCAAAACACGAAAACCAATTGCAGTGAATTTTCAACGGCGTCGACAAACACTCCACTTTCTTAAATCGGCCGCATTTATTCGCATTCTTTGTTCTCCTTGAGATGTTTAAGAATTTAGTGAATGAAAGTACACTTGAGTTTTGCTAAATAATTTTCCGTAATAATGAAAAATTTCACGAAAATTAACAAAAAAAAAAGTCGTCGCCTTCGTTGTCGTTCTTCCTCTTTTTCTTGTTGACTTGAGGAGAATATTTTTTTTTTATGTCTTTTCTTTGGGGCATGTTGGCAGCCGTGCGAGTAAGTACACTTGCGGGTACGTTCAAGAAGAAATACCTTTCTACTGAAATCGATAAATTTGATATACAAAATAATATCGCATTTAACACAATGAAAATTTGAATTTTACTGCGCGATTTCGAGTGGGATAGGGGCCGAATGAGATAATTACTCCAAATCGTGGTACTCTGCTGGAAGTTGCTCAAAGCTTTGATTTCTCTTTCTGCTACTTTGACGTTTTTGTGGTGCACTATTAATGCTCCATGTAATGATTATGAACTTTCCAATCAGCAGATTCTGTGCTTCACACTAATCATCTGCAACTCCTTTCATTTTAATGTTAGAAAACTTTGTTTTTTTCAGCCACTTTTGTATGATTGATTCTTCATTAAAATTTTTGTCAGGAAGAGACGGCGTTGCTCGGCGAGCTCGCGGTATTACTTTACAACAAATGGAAATCAAGTCTCATTTCCGACAGTCTTATTAGTGACGCGGTTTTTAGCACATACAGAGGTTCTTTGTTTCTATTTCTCTCTGCTAATATCCGACCTGTGCAGCATATGCACTAGCAATATTACACAAGCTGCTACCACTGACTCGACGATAGAAGCGCCCCCAACTCGCGATCTCTACGGATCGTAAGCTTTTTTTAAACGCGATGAATTATATTGCTACTTCCAGGAAACCGAAGTGTTTTAACCAGCCAGAGCTAAGATTAACAATTAACGCATCTAAATCAAATCCAATATAAGTATTCAGTATCAATGAAAAAGGACAAGGCACTTTCATATCACATGCCTGATGAAACAGTTTTCGGATTTACTTTCTTCTTTTTTGACGCATAAAAGAGAAATAGATTATCTATTTTTCTTTGTGTTTCTCCTTTCTCATTTTACAGCTGTGTTTTGCGTTTTGCCTTTTGTATGACACTTGCATGAGACGGGTAGAAGTATTTAATCGGCGGAGTCTAGACGTTTCATATCTTTGACGTATTTTTCATCCGTAAACAATTTTCCAAGTGAAAATTTCTTTCTTTGCCTCGCAACAGAGAGTTTTCCCGCAAAAAGAACAATAAAAACAAAACAAAGAAACTTCGGTGCAAGGCTCAACAATGCAGAGTGTTATCAATACCGTGAAGGGTACAGCATTAGGAGTAGCTGAATACCTCACTCCAGTCCTCAAGGTAATACAAAAACTAAACCACAATTGATATGAAACAAAAGGAAAGTTCCATATGACAAATGGAGGAGTAGTTAATAATCCTGACATCATGATGATTCATATTTTTCTAGGAGAGCAAGTTCCGGGAGACGGGTGTTCTGACACCAGAAGAATTCGTTGCCGCCGGGGAACATTTGGTCCATCACTGCCCTACGTGGCAATGGGCTGGAGGGGATGAATCCAAAGCAAAACCTTATCTGCCAAAAGGTGAGTTTGACCTATTTTTGTTACAATTCAATGGCGTTATCTTGTGTTGCTTTTGATCAGATAAACAGTTTTTAATCACGCGAAATGTGGCCTGCAGTCGCCGTTGTAAGCAGATGGAGTACGTGGGTGAGGAGATTGTCGTTGAGGATGAGGGAGGCGATGGTGGTTGGGTGGAAACCCACCAGCTCAACGAGGACGGAGTAGCCGACTTGGAGGAGAAGGTGTGCGAAATGACATTAAGTGGTAAGGATGATGACGAAGATGATGCTCAGGACATGGACGAGCATAAGATCCAAAATAACGACGACGACGACGACGATGATGATGATGATGATGAGGCTATTGATATGGAAGAGTTTGAGGAGAGTGGCATGTTGGAGCTTGTTGACCCAGTAAGTAACCTTAAAACAGTGGGCGATAAGATAGTCGATAGGATTGATTAAATATATCTTTGTTTTTTTAAGGCCATAGCCACAACAACGAGGAAGCCAGAAAGTCAATCAAAGGCTTCAGGTTCCGATGGTCGAGATAGTGGAGATGGCGGAGACTCTGTTCTCCACACAAGAACCTATGACTTGCACATAACTTACGACAAGTATTACCAGACACCACGACTTTGGGTAGTGGGCTACGATGAGGTAGGTTCCCACAATTGTCCTCCAAACACATGCCTTTGATTTTTTTTTTATTTAGAATCGCAAACCATTGACTGTGGAACAAATGTACGAAGACGTTAGCCAAGATCATGCAAAAAAGACTGTTACAATGGAGAGCCACCCGCACCTTCCCGGTCCAAATATGGCATCAGTTCATCCTTGCCGCCACGCCGACATCATGAAGAAAATCATTCAAACCGTCGAAGAAGGCGGCGGTCAGCTGGGAGTGCATCTGTATTTAATAATATTTTTGAAATTCGTTCAAACCGTAATTCCAACAATCGAGTACGATTTTACACAAAATTTCACAATGTAAGGAACCCGATGCAGTGCTCTCTACAACCTTAATGTATAAGCCTGTTTTTACGTAAGCTTCACTTGAATTTCGCTCTTTTCGATTGCGTGAACTACCAAATGGAACTTTTGTCTATTAATTCGCATTCGCCTATCCAGAGCCGCATGCATGTGTCTACATCTAGATTTACCACTTATTAAGAGATGATATTAAAGAGGACGATAAGAGTTAGGGCTTCTTCATTCGGTTACATTTAAGTCTGTTTTTTCTCTTTTTTTTTAATGTAAGGCACTTTAGAGGTTTTCATAAATAATATTTTATTCGCAAAAAGTGCAAATGTACAATTAGTTTTACTTGAATTAATAAAATGTAAAACTATTTCTTGATGAGATCAAATTGTGCGTTTGAATCAAACGACTTTTGAAGAATTGAAGGCCTTGGTTGCTAAATTAGATGAGGTAAGCATTGCTCGAGTCCTTAATGAGTACCCCAATGTTAAAATCGATAAAGAAACTTTCATTTGCCTTCACGAAACGTGATAACAAAATTAAAGCTCCCTCACAAATATTCACTCGCAACAACCTGGCTTTTCGAACTGCCAGCCAAATTGATCACATGCTGATTGACACAAGTCCCTCGTCTAACGCCTAATGTCGAATGAGACTACTTTTAAGTAGCAACTTGATTCAGAGTCCAAGTCAACAAAAGGAAGACAATAAAAACTCTTCCAGTTTAAAGCAGATAAAAAAGATACTCACATTTTTCAAACGACACCAAGAAAATCACTGTGCGATACTTAATTCCAAAACTTTGATAGTCCAAGCTCGAAAAACTTTGATTTTGGTTCAGTGTCTGAACATTCGCTGACAAAAAAGGCATGGAATTCTAAAAAATATTTTTTCAATTAATTTTTTTTTCGAAGAGATTTTAAGTTCGATAGATCGATTTGAAGTGAAAGGAAATTTTCAGCTTATCATGGCACCAATTAGATAGGAGTTAAAATCTCAAAAATTGCCGAAGATTTCAAACTGATTGGGACGTTCGTTTCGCTGCTTTGTCTCACTCAATTATGGCTGTCAAGCGGGTATATCAGTCTCCAAGCTAGAGACTAAGAGCTTAATATAGTATTCAATCCATGTCTTTGAACGCACCTTTACCTATATTATCCGGCAGGCTTGAATTACGTTTATTAAGCTATCACAAAAAATAGGATATTTCTTTTCCTTTTTCTAACCATTGAAACTGGTTGTGCTGCTTAACTACACCTTCCGTATTCTGGATTAATACAGCCATACTAAACTGGAGATCCTTCCGTGAGCTGCACACGAAAATTTACATTATGCCCGAGGTCATTGCTCTTGCATTGTGTCTTCGTGAAGAGGACACCATAAGAATACTATACTTTGAACTGAGACTCGTTGATTCTATGGGCAAGTCCTAACGTATTGTCTTTTGAAACAAAATCCAAATGTAGCTTAGCACCTTTACCTCGGCGGCGATCAGCTAAGCTGGATTTCTAATATGGCTTACGGGTGGTAAAAAAAAGGATTTTGTAACATTCTAAAACAGAATTGGTTCTTCGCGATAATCTTTATTTCCTTAACATATTTTAGAAAGGACTTTATTGATATATATTTCCAACGTCTTACTCACGGTCAGCATGAGACTTATCGATCGAAGATTCTGCAAAATTAGCCGAGTCTGCGTACTTTTAAGGAATGGTTCGCATCAACGTTGTCTGCCCTTAGTCCTTTCACCATCATATCCAACGCTTTTGATTATGACAGGACCAACTGGTAACTTAGATGAGTTCTCGAAGATAAAGACTCATTCCGCTCTTCGATCTTCTTATTAGACTGCAAAGTTTTTAAGAGTGTATTCCTTATTAAACAATTGCGCTGACTATTCGATTTTTCTTCAAAATAAATGTCCTTATTTTTGGCTGCTTTCAACACCTTTGTCCTTTGCATCTTTAGACATAGGTGACGCCACTTTCCAAGCGAAACATCATTCTCTCTCTCTCTCTTGAAATGTCAAATAGATCAAAATATGCTCACACAACTGGCAATACTGGTCAGTTTTAACGAGAATACCGTCTGTCTCTCGCATACGCATATCTCGCAAATAGCCAGCGATTTCCCTCTTCTTGTCCCACATACAAGCAGAAAATTTCAAACCAAAGAGCAAAGTCGCTTGCCGCCATATTTCATTTCATTTCATTATACTATATGAAGAATTCCTTCCTTTTTTTCTCCGTCTTCTCGCCTCTTTCCCCGCACGGTTTATTTGCTTTTCTCTCATGACATTTGCCTCATCGTTTTGGGCTCAGAAGCGAGCAATCTTTTCGTGTGGTGACAAATCGAAATTGTGCTTCCTCTGCCAGTGATTTGGAAAATATATGAAAAGAATTTTTGGAAAATTTATTGCGTTTTTTTATTTTGCTTATTCGCCCACATCCGGTTTCGCGAGTGTAAAATCTGTCGTTGCGCTCCAAAAACGAACGGTAAAGGCAATCTTTTTTGTCGTTCATTAAAATCAGCAGAGAAAAAAAATTCTCTGCGAGCGAATTGAGTAGAGAAGAAAAGACGACGTAGAGAAATCCATTTTTTTTTCTGCTTCGTTCCTTCCCTTCGTTTATATAGAATTTCTTTTCGGTGCGGTACGCGTGTGTACGTGTGGAGTTTTCTCGACGTGTGAAATCGGAGAAAAACTTCTCAGAGAAGAAAAACAATAATAATCGGGTGAACCTTAACAAAAAAAAATTACAAAGTTGGATTTTGAAGAATTTTCATAGGGATCACAAATTGCGGAAGTTTTTCTTTTTATTTTTTTTCCAATCATTCGGTGGGTTTGTGTGAAAAGTGAAAAATCGAATCGAAACCAGATACTGCGAATGGGCTGGCAGTGAAGAGGGAAATTTTTTTCCGTACCCGTGTTCGTTTTTCTTCTTTTTTTTTATCGTGTCGTTATCAATCTCTCTCTATCTCTCTCCGAAGGATTACATTGGCGAGTGAGTGTCGCGCTCTCGCTCGCTCTCCGTGGTGCTCATACTTATATGTATACATACAGATAAATGGGAATTTCATAGAAGAAAAGAGGGAAAAAACTGAAAATTTTTTTTTTTCCCAATCGTTTGACAAGTGAGAATTTTTTTATTTTTTTTTTAATTCGAAAGTGTTTTCGAGCGAATTTTGGCGTTTAAATTCGAGTGAGATCCTGTGAGAGGAAGAAAATCCAGAGTGTGATTGCAGTGCGATTCCAAGTGTTTCTGTACAGTGCTTCTGCGGCCAACTTTACACGTCGTATACATACACAATTGAACAGTGCGACAAGGAGGGTTTTTGGAGAGTGGGAAGAAAATCGCGACTTGGCGATTTTTTTTTTTTGTAAGCTTTTCTTTCCTCATCCACATTCATCGAGTTCGAATCCCAGTGGCAGCAGCAGTTGTCTGCATTCATAAACCGTCTAAATGATGGCGTTGCCAATGAACTCTTTATATTCGCTAACGTGGGGCGATTATAGCAGTTCGCTTGTGTCGGCCATTCAACTTTTACGCTGTCAGGGCGATTTGGTGGACTGCACTCTGGCGGCAGGCGGTCGAAGTTTCCCGGCTCACAAAATCGTCCTGTGTGCAGCTAGTCCGTTCCTCTTGGAACTGCTAAAGGTAAGTTTATTTAATTATTTTTTTGTTTTTGGGTCAACCTGACTTCTCGCGCCCAATTTGAATATAGGTGTTAGAGTTGTTAGTGAGGCGAGAGTGGGGGAGAGACACGGACAAGTGGCATGTGGGTCGGCTGCGAGTGGCCATTCGCTCCCGAGATTGAGCTCAAGATATTTTGTAAACAGAGATCATTTCATTTTTGTGTTTTGCCTGTGCCTTCACATCACACACATTCAAATCACATCAAATAGGCAGCAGAGAGGAAAGAGAAGTGCCCTCTTTTGTTTGGTTAGTTTGCTTTCTTGTACTTCTTGTCGGAACAGTGTTGGTGTGGTTTGAATTGGATGATTCCCTCCCTGAGAAGAAAACTCTGACTGGCACTGGCAGTGGCAGAGGCAGTGACTCTTCTCAATCTCCAGTAGTTGAGTTTTGGTGTTCATCTGTGGCTCTATTTTGATGGCTATTGAGATACTTAGCCTACCCTCATTGGATTGTTTACATCGTCCTCTTGCTCAGCTGAGTCGAGTGTGGCGCGCGATACACCTTTCTCTGTTATCATCCTCATTATTGGACAAATTCTTCTGTCTGCCGATTTTCCAATTCGAACTGAAGGTAAAAAGAACCAAAATAAATTTTTCATTATCATATCTCGTGAGTCGATGTCGAGGAAGATTTGTTTATATGGAATTGGTACTCGGGAAGTGGATTTGTATGTAATTGATTGATGTTATGCTCTTCTCTATAAAAAAAAAAACGTTTTGAGTACAGTTTCTCTTCGCTGATAGTTTTGGCTTCCTTTGATGGGAATCGAGAAGAGTGCACAAGTGAGGAACTCTGGCGAGGATTGTTTTGGTCGCTCAATCCAATGCAAATGAAATATTAACGCAGCGTGGCACTGTTGATCGTTATTCTTAGTTCGTCTTTCGTGGTGTCAGGTCTTTCGCTGCTTATGATTTTTTTTTGCGGCATAAAACGTATTTGCTTCCCTTATCGGCCGGTATTTTTTTAAGTTTGAAATTTATGGCCACTATTTTTTTTTTGATAACTGGCGCGGTGGTTATAGATTCCCACGAGTGGAAAGGACCAAGGATGAAATAATGACAGGTTATGTTGAGACCGGGAGAGGGTTCCACCTTCGTGTTGATAGTTCAGCTTTTTCCTTAAGAACAAACTGATGAGCATTCCTGACCATTTGATTGCTACAGTGAAAATGTAAATAAGGGCTGCAACTGGCTATTTCATTGAAGCATTGAGGCAATATTGGTGGGGGTTGCGTAGGAGGCGATATATGCCAACTTTGGACCACGACAAGCAGAGTGAAGAGTTTTTTTTTGTAGACATAACGAAGCAGTTTTGGCGATCACAGCAAGTAGCAATATCATCAGCAAAAGAAAGTCTTGGATGTAACATACAAGAGATGATTAATGAAGATTTTAACAGAGAATCGGAGACAAAACGAACTCCCGATTCCCAAAGTACGCGTTTTGTACAAAAGACAAGAGCCTGACTTCAAATTCCTTTGAGGGTGAGAGGTATCTATGAAATATGCGGATTTTTGTTTAATGAACCTTGAGCGAATTCGTCATTCCGAATTGAACAACTCAATTTTTGGATGTGCATGTGTTGACTTACTATTTTCAACTTTGATGTCATATTAATTCGGTGTAATAAAACGCCAGCATTAAACTGATAAATTTTATCTTATCGACGAAATAAAGCAAAAATGATTGCAGGAACACGTCATCCCGTGCCTCGGTATTTTAATGCGTGCTACTGCAGATAAGCTTATAATATCTTATTCGAGAGGCACAACACGTCACTTTATAGATTCAACATCTCTTTAGACATGGAACCCAGAAGTTCACCACAAAGTTTTTGGACATTAACATTGGAAACTATTGACCAAAGTCCAAAAAGGTCCATATTTTTATTGGCACGTAGGCTTACCCGTTCTTTCATTATTCATTTGCCTAGATAATTAAAATATTGATGAAACTATTGGATGGAAATTTTGCATTACTAAAATTGAAAAGACAGTCCGGCCGTGATTGTCTAGAAAATAAAAAACAGATTTCTTAATAAACCTGGACACAATCAGATGCAAATCTGCCGTGTGTGCAAATATGCAAATGACCCAATCCAAATTGACAAAAGATACAAGTTCCTAACGTGATAACCTTACAGTCATTAACTCTAACGCCTTCCGAAATATGACACTAGACTAATTAACTTGTTCCTCTCTGTCTGCTGTACCTGTTTGTCTTAATAGAAATAAGTGCGTTGAGCGGACACATTAAATTATTTCCTCCCCCTCTGTGTATCTCTTTCTCTTTATATACAATTGAATTTCCCTTCTCTTCAAATGTGAGAGCAGCGATTCTTTGCGGAAAGAGAAACTGTTCATCTCTTGTGTGTGGATGAAATGTAATCCAATATTTATCTTGAATTACACAAAAAATTTTAACATGTGCATTCAATTGTCTCCTCTTATCCCTTCTCTTTTCAAACACATTCTCATTTGTTTTTCTTTTTCTTGTCTTTGTTTTTGTTTTCTTTTATGAAGAATACGCCATGTAAACATCCCGTAGTAATGCTTGCCGGTGTCAATGCCAATGATCTAGAGGCGCTGCTAGAATTTGTCTACCGCGGAGAGGTCAGTGTTGATCACGCTCAATTGCCATCACTGTTGCAAGCTGCCCAATGTCTGAATATACAAGGATTAGCACCGCAGACCGTTACCAAAGATGACTATACAACACACTCGATTCAATTGCAACATATGATACCACAACATCACGTAAAGACCGTCATTGATGTATGCCAGGAAGAGGTACTCAGGCTTGCAACCTAATGGAAATTGAGAAAAGTAATGAATTCTTGTTGTTTTATGCTTTAGGACCCAGAACAATTAATAACTACTATTGCTGCCGCCCCACAACAAACCGTTCACGCTCAAGTTGTCGAAGATATCCAACAAACTGGACCGATAATCACCGAAGTGGGTGAGGTTAAGGATGTAATTAATCAATTGTTGCCAGCACGTAAGCGTAGACCGCGTGTTAAAAAGATTTCACGTGAGTTGAACATTGCCAGCAAGCAATTGTCTGATCTAATTTATACTTGACTGTATTTTAGCGACAGTCCCGAAAATCGCAAGGACCGATGGCATGGATAGCATCTTGACGACGCCAACAACAAGCAATCAAACACAGACTATTTCCAATCATGAGAACGGCGACAACATGGCAATGACATCGACACCAATCAAAACAGAAGTTCAAAAGAATGAAACACTCATCACAGTTTCGGATTCAAGCGTCACCCCAACAACGCCGAATGCATTGGTTTCGTCTGGGGGAGGGAATGGCTCGTCATCGAAACCAGGAAGTAACAGTGAGTAAAAATTATTTGTACACAAATCGAATTCCTTTGATCATTATTTCTGTTTGACCTAGAAGCACGATCACGATCCCAGTCCGAACAGCCTGCTACTTGTCCAATATGCTATGCAGTCATTCGTCAATCCAGAAACTTGCGACGTCACTTGGAGCTGCGACATTTCGCTAAACCTGGCGTCAAAAAAGACCGAAAATGTAATGACATGTCTCTTGAAATATTATAAATTAGAGCTCAAATCAAAATTCTTTCTTGCTTAGCTATCCCGAGTGGCACGAAAAAGCAAATGGCATCGACGACTACGGCAAACTCTAGCACTAATACCACGACAGCAGTAAGCGGCACAATACAACAGGTTCAAACAGTTCAATCGATACACACACTCCAAGCAGTACAAGTGAAGAAAGAATCCGATGCGATCTCCTCAGCTGGTGGCAATCAAGTTTCTGTAGCAGTGAACACTTCATCTCAACAACA